>QEOQ01000359.1:934848-1065341 GCA_010279815.1 Brachionus plicatilis
ATAAGTGTTTTTTTATTTAATTAAGTGTAAATCTTTATTTTTATGGATTATTTTAAAAATTGTGTACATTTATTAAATAATTGTGGTATCATTTTAAAAAATTGTGGTATTCTATTAAAAAATTGTGTAACCGATTTTAATGGGCCATCATTACACCATACACCATTCTTCCTTGCATCATGCAACAATTTTCTATAATTATATACGACACGCAGCAGATCTACCCTTTTCAGCAACTTATTGTAATGACTCAGAAAATTTATATAGTTTCTGAATTTTCGAGTGTCCAAACTAATAAGCTCATCCAACTGTAAATGAAAATAGAGTGTAATAATAAAAAAAAAACATGTAAAAGTGAATACCCTATTATTATTACTATTATTATTATTACTATTATTTGTTTTTTCAGATGTAGCCATTTATTTAAATAAAAACAATCATGTCAAAAAAAATGGTGCGCAAATGATCAAATTTATTAGAAAGTAGAAACGTCTTTTTGAATTGAGCGCATTTTTAAAAAAAAAACACAATGATAAAAAAAAATGTTAATGAAATCTAAACTTCTCGTATACCCATCTTTTAACATTGCCAAAAAATTTTCAATTCAAATTAATAGGAAAACGAAATATTAATTTTATATTGTTGTAGTGAATAATTAAGGATGAAATCATAGAATGTTAAATTTTTCAGAAGAAATAACAACATAAATAATAATCTTTAAAAGCTAAATGAATGAAGTAAGCGCTAGTTTGATTTTTCTATTCAATTACCATTATCATTTTGATAAAAAAATATTAAATTGTTTTAATGCAATAAGCCTTTATTTTTAAAATCACGGATAAAAAGATTCAAAAAAGCAAAAAAAATTTTTTGTAAAAATTTTATTTATTTTTTTTATAAAACAAGTTAAATTTTAATTTAAAAAAAAAACTGATTTAAAAGTATTAAACCATTTGAGAAAGCTTTGGACACTCTGGATGATAGAAATTCCTCGGATGAACATAGCCATCTTGACGGTTCCTTTAAAAAATAATTAAAAATACTTTTTTAAAACTGAAAATTTCTTACGCCCATTCGGATTTTAAATAAGCGCAAACTTCTTCAACATGCTTAGATGAGGTTGATTTTTCAACTTGAAAAGTTAAAAATGAATACAAATCATTGAACACTTCAAATTTTATCCGGCTATTTGCGCCGGGTGGATCTGCTGTCAACACTTCACAAACTTTTGACATTGTTTCAGTCAAATCCTTAGTTTAAAATAAAATTTATATTTTTTTCTTTATTTTTTTTTACTTAATCATTACTTTACTGATAGTTGAACAACTGATCGCAATGAATTTGAGCCATTCAGCTTCTTGTTGAAAGTTTCCCAATTGATTTATTATTTTTAGTTTTTCAATTGGCAAATTTAATGCTTTCCATTTTTCCTCAATTGATTTCAATGGAACCACGCTTTGTGGACCAAGCTAAAAATGTTTAAAAATAAAAATCATTTAAAAAAAAACAAATCCAACCTGCTTGTGAAGAACTTTTATCAAGCCAATGGTTAGTCCCGAATCAGTCTTTTGTGTGGCTAATGGTATTTCCAGCCTTTCTTTAACAGGTGGAATTTGATTGTTGGCCAGACAACGAAAATATCTTTTAAATTTTAACTTAAAAAAAAAACTCAAAAAAATTAATTGTTTTACTTGGCACTCCAAGTTAACAAGTCTGACGGCTGAGTGCGAATGGCAGCTTTGGTGAAATTTTTTAAAATATCAGGAAGTTCAACTGGAATGGGTATTTGTTCCGAGCAGTAGTATGGTTCGTCTGGATGCGGCATTGTTGTAAAAAATTTTCAAATAAATTTTTAATTGCTATAAATGCACAACGATTATCAAAAACACCGATTTATGGTTTCTATGACAACATAATAATTTTTCCATAACAACGTGTTTTAAATTAAAAGTTATTTTTTTCAAATTTTAATAATTATATTCAAATTTACAATTGATTTGTTTTGATCGGAAAATTTGGAAATAAGATTCCGTGATGCAAAAAAGTACGAATACCGTTCGATCTCAGAATGGTCTAATGACGACCAATACCAGAACCATGCGCAACCACAGAACAGCTACAAGTAATCGCACAGCCGGGTTTTCGTCCTCAGGTCAAACTTCAAGTGCTCAAAAAGCTTTGGACAGGCATCGACCAAGAGTAATAAATAAATTCTTTCTTGTTTAATTATTTGGCAATTTTTTTTCAGATATATGATGATGACAATGTGGACGTGACCCCTAAGCCTTTACATGAGCAAGACGCTGGCTCAAAAATCAGACATGGTAGTGCTCTATTCCACAGCATTGAGGGAACTTCAACAGTAAAAAATATTTTAATAAAAAAAATTTTATTTTTAAAATTCATTTAATTAATAAAAAAGCCAACTGATGTTTTGTCTAATGGATCAGTTTTAAACAATACCAATGCAATTTTGACAACAGCTCAATCTTTTGGTGCTTTTCCTGAAAATTCGACTCAGGTCTCCAGTGAATCGAATCAAATTCAGGCTAATGATTCAGAGCATGATGGATCTTCACATGAAAAGGAATTATCTGCTTTGTTTTATGTTTCGACCGAGCCAAAAAAGAAGACAGATCATCACACTGAAATAATATCGCTAAGCGAGACTCAGACCTTTACTCTAATCGACGTGAAGGCAGTTTGTGTGTCAAATGAAGACCAGGAAGTTGAATTGATTAAGCAAAAAAATCAGCTCTATAATGAAGCAAGTCTTTTTAAATTTTGAAATTTTCTTCATTTTAATGTGGTTTTTTTTAGTTGTGCAAAAATAAAATAGGAAATGATTCTTATGCGGACAGAGGTATTAATACGTTCAATGATTTACCTAAAACAAAATGTACTCAAACTGACAAACTTATCATCAACGTAGATATTTTAAAAATTTATTTTTTAAAATTTGAATTTTATTTATTGTTTTAATATAGGAAAAAGGAGTTTCATGCAGTACCTGGGATATGTATGATTCATTTAATCTAGAAGACAGTAAAACAAAAAATAACCAAAATGTAGCGTCAACAAGTGACACGCGTAGTGTTTCATCAGCTCAAAAAGATAATTCCAATTTCCAAAAAACTGACACTGTTGCAAGTAAGTTAAACATTTATAAACAAGTTTTAATTTTATGACCAAAAATTTTGATTTAAATAAGAATAAAAAGTTTTTCCTTCGATCTTTAGCTGCAGTAATATTTAATCATCAAAGAAAACAATTATTGTGATTAAGGCCTTCATATGAAAATTGAAAATGAATTTTTTTAGTCTTTTTATATAAATTTAAAAAAAAATGTATCCTTTTAACTATCAATTATCTCTTATATTAAAGAGTCTTAAATCATTAATCATATGATTGAATATATTAATTTTCAATGTTTTTGCTATAAAAATCAGTAAGTAAATATTTATTAACAAAGTAAATATTAAAAGAAATTAAAGAAATTATCTTAAAGAAATTATAACTTAAAAAAATAATTACGGCTGGTAGAGTCTGATGAAGGTTGTTAGACTCCAAATTACTTTGTTACACTTCTGTCTTCCGGATTAGGTGAACTTTTTTAAAATTAGGTAAACTAAGTAGTATTAAAAAGTCGATAAACCAAATCTTCACTTCACGATCTATTTTTTGCATTTGGATTTCTTTTTTTAAAGGATTAGTTTCATCGACTGGTTTATTTTTTTAAATTTGCTATTAACGCAGTTTTTTGACTGATAAACTAGTTCAAATCTTTTAAATTTGAGGAATAACTGGCATTGTGAATTTTGGAACAAAGAACAAGAAACAAAAATTTTAAAATGAAATAAATTTTTTAAAATTAGGTGAACTAACTGTTCACTAAACCCGAGAACAAGATTTGTTCTCATAATAGGTGAACCACAGTTCACCTAACCGACTAGACCCTAGAATTTAACACCTCAAAATGAACCATAAAATAATCAAATCTTTAAATTAAAAATTTTTTGTGTAATTTTTATTGTAAGGTTAGAAAAATTAAATTTTGACTTAACTAAAAAAAAAAAACTTGAGTTCAAGTACTGAAAATTTATTTTATTTATAAAAAGAAATGAAACCCCTTTTTTATTGTTTAAAATCTTTAAAAAATTAGTTTTATTAAAAATTTCTTCTGTTAATTAATTTTTTTGTATCTCTAAAAAATATTTCTCTTAAACATTATAAAGTAAATTTGTTTTTACTTTTAAATTTTATTAAAAAACTACCGAATTTTTGACCATTCAAAATTTAGAATTTCAAAGTCCTTGTATGAAAAATATTCGCTAACTTTTAAATTAAATATTTAAAAAAATTAATTAATCGAAAAAACAATTCAAAATGAAATCATCATAAATACAAAATTTTCATCTATTCTATTTAGATCCTTTTGATCCTAGATTTGCATATATTTTCTCTCATATTTACTTGAATCTTGGTCATTTTTGTTGCTATGTCTTAGACCACTTTCTCACTTGCTACTTAAAATTAAAAAAAACAGCAAGTTATTTGTTTCCAACTTGATTTTTTTATTTTTGCGTACCTTTTTCAAATGTTTTAGAAATGAAACATGTCATATGGTATAAATTGATTTTATGTATTTATTTATCATAGGATTATTTGATTCATTGAGATTTAAAAGAAGCTGGCACCTTTTTAAAAAGAGTTAAAAGATATTCATCATTTCATTGAAAAGCTTAAACTTATCATGGCACGGCTGTATAAACTGGTTTATTATAAATTTTGAAAGATGAGTTTTAGCTAGTTTCTATTTAGCTGAAAGGTTGATTAAATTTTTTTAATAAAGAATTTTTAAAAAGTATTATTTAATATTTTAGAACTAATTTTGTGGTCAAAAAAATTTGACCGCTTCTATACCATAAAACTAACATTTGAATTCCTTTGTGGTTAGGCTTACTTTTGATTTTTGTCATAAATATTTAAATGATCAACTCCAGAAAAGTGTTTAAAACTTTTATCTTTAAGCAAATGTATCTATTGTTAGTTCGGATACAAACGCTAGGAGCACTGCATCTTTAACTGACGTTTCTCTGATAGAAAAAAAGAAATCAGAATACCAAGAAGTAATTTAATAACAAAATAAAATTGATAATAAAAAATTAATTATCTAAAAGGACAGTGATTTTAAATACAATTTATTTTTTATGGAACGCTTGATAAACTTGAATACGTATCAGAACAAGCAAGCGCGATATAGAATGATTAAACCAGCTAAATTATCAGGTCTTCCGAGCAAAGAAGACAACAAGATTCAGTTGTATGATGGTATTGCTTTGGAAAAACTTTGGACCTATACATGTTCGCTGACAAGAGACAGAAATATAAGCTGTATGGTCTGGAATAAAAAGAATAAAGACATTTTAGCTGCAGGCTATGGAAAATTTGAGTTTAATGACGATGTCTCAGGTCTGGTTTGCTGTTGGTCTTTGAAAAATCCAGAATTTCCTGAGCGCTTCTTTAAAACTGAAGCTGGTGTTACTTCTCTGGCTTTTTCGACTAAAAATTCAAATCTTTTGGCAGCTGGTTTATTTAATGGAAATATTCTTGTCTTCGATGTGAGGAATAATAATACAATTCCCCTAATTTCTACCAAGTAAGCTTCAAAAAATAATTAACTTATTTCTCAGTGTTAATTCAATAATTGTTTAGTGATAGCGAAAACAAACATTTGAGTCCAGTATGGAATTTAACATGGACTGATAAGGACCGAGGCAGCTCTAATGGAGATCCATATGAAATGGAAGTTTTGATGTCAATTTCGTCTGATGGCAGAGTAACACAATGGATGATTAGAAAAGGATTTGAATCATCGGGTACTTTAATTAAAACTAGTTAATTAAAATTTTTTAATATTTTATTTTTAAGATTATTTAAAACTAAAACGAGTGCTCAATAAAGGTAATGGCTCCAAAAAAGATAAAGAAAAATCAGAGGGTCTCATTTCTCGTAATTCGGGTGGCCTTTGTTTTGATATCTGGGAAAATGACAAAGCAATGTAATTCAAAAAATTTTTGTAAAATAAAAATTTAAAATTTTAAAAAGATATCTATGTGGAACTGAAGAAGGACATATTCACCGATGCTCTACTTCATACAACGAACAATATCTTGATACATATGTTGGCCACACGGGTCCTGTTTATAAATTAGCTTGGTCACCTTTCTCTAAATCTACTTTCTTGTCTTGTTCTGCTGACTGGACCGTTCGACTATGGAAAACTAATCGTCTTTCGCCTTGTCTAGCTTTTAATTCATCTACCGTAAGATTTTTTTCGTAATTTTCTGTGAAAAATAAAAATTTTTTTTTCAACTAAAGAAATCGGTATTTGATCTTTGTTGGTCAACAAAAAGTGCTACCTTGTTTTGTTGTGTCACTGAGAACTCAATTGAAATTTGGGATCTGAGCAAAAGCACGTAAGAAGAAAATAAATTTTTTTTTTATTACTTCAAAATTTATCCATTTAATTTCATAGCAAAAAAATTTATTTGTAAAAAATCCGAAAGAAAAAAAAATTAATTTTATTTTAAGAATTGGGGTCTTTATATGAAAAAAAAAATCGTCATATTTTTCTTGGTATATTAAAACTATTTATTTTATTTATTTATTCAAATGTACCGAGCTAAGATTAAAAATAAAAAATAAAAAAAAATTTAAACTAAATATTCAGGTATTCGATATGCCTTGATTCGAAACCTTCTTTATATTCTTACACCAGTTCTACAATCAATGAAACAGAATGACTCTGTACTGCTTTAAAATATCTCTCATTCAGCACAAAAAGTTAATTACAGATTTTTGGAGTTTGGAGTTAAAGGGTTTCGTGATGCATGATGTCAGAAAGAGAACCATGTTTTTGTTTGTAGAATTCATGTTAAAATCTACCTCTTTTTTAAAAATGAAAATGCCCTTTTTCATATTTAGACGAGGCGTTAAATTCAAAACCTGCATTAAAAAGTGAAAATTAATTTAGACTATTAACTAAATTAGAGGCGAAAATTCGAGTTTTTGAGTTAAAATATGTGGTTAAAAATTAAGAAAAAAAAACTAAAAAACTAAATTAAAAATCACCTCAATTTTTTATTTTAATTTTTAACCGCACACAAAAAATTAAATCTATAAACTTTTTAAACTGAAGGAAGTTTGGAACAAATCCTAAATAGAATAATAAAAAATTAAATTAAATTTGACTTTAAAGTATTTTTTATCCTTTATTTTAGAATATTTTTATGAATTTTTAGTTGGATCTACTTGACTTTTTTTTTATCTTTCTTGGCTCCTTTTCTGAAACTAATATTAAAAGAATATAGTTAATTCAAAATTTTGATTTAATCAAACTTTATAAAATTAAATAATGAATTTGATGTTAAAAAAAGAATCGACCACAAAATAATGTTTAAAAACAAAACAAAATTAGTGTATGAAGATATAAGTTTGTTTTTAATTGAATGTATTTTTTTTTTGTATTGTATTTTTACTAAAATTTGTGTTAATCGATCTAAATTTCTTGAAATTTTTTTCATTCTTTTAAAAAATAAGCATCTTTTAGAACAGAAGTGCGAAAAAGTGTGATTTAGATTTTTTAATTTAAATAGTTTCATCTTCAGGAGGCATTGAATTTAATTTTAAAAAATGAGTAAAAATGAAAAAGTTATAAAATTGGTTCTATTTGTCAGATTTACAAAACAATTTTTATATAAATATTTTTTTTAATTGTTTTTAATTTTCATAATGATTTAAAATAATAATGATTTTTTGAAAAAAATTGACTTAAATAAAATTCCTTATAATTAAAAAATCTATGTCAATGCGATCATAAATTTAGTTCATTATTGATATTTATTTAATTTTTTAGACTGGATCCAGTATTCTCGACTAACCCTGTCGGTTCTGCGAAGCTTACTGCAATTAGCTATTCACCAAATTCTGATGTAAGTTTCAATTCTATTTAAATATTAAAATTATTTAATTTTTTATCTAGTGTTTGGTAATTGGCACAAGTGATGGTAGTTTATTTATTTACGCAATTAAAAATTTGCCTCAACAGACCGACGAGAAGGATTTGGATGAAATAATCAAGCAGTCTTTGATAAGTCAGTTAGAAAATGTGAAAGACGATGAGGACAATTCGCAAGAACTAATGGAAAAACATCAGCTGGAATTAATGGAAAAAGACAAAAAAGATAAAGACGATTTTGACGAAGATGATCAAAAATTTAAAATGGACGCTTTTGAAGCAAAATTAGACAAAATTAAGACCGATAATGAAGCTTTTCTGCGTGGAAAAAAAAACAAAACAAAAACATCAGACAAAGATAAACAATCAGACGACTCAAGCGAGGGAGAAAAATAAATTTGTCTTTTTTATTTTTTAAATAAATTATTTTACTTATTTTTTTAAATAAAAATTAATTTAACTCGATCAGACATTATAGAAATCTTTTTTAAAATGGCCTTGGCTAATGTAGTTGTCATGACAACAAATATTTTGCTTATTTTTATTCTAGTCAAAATTTTTAAATTATTTTAAGAATGACCAAAATAGTCGACACAATTATGCCTATTGGAAACTTAATTTGCTTAAAATCAACTGATGGCGTGCCTTTGTTCACCCGGAACTTTAATAATTCCCAAGAAGTATTTTTTTGACAAAAATTTTAATATTTAAAAATTTGATTTTATCCTTTTAAGCTACCATTTCAAATTATCGGCACTTTAAACTCCATATTCACTATTGGCGACAAATATGGCATTCGCATAGATAGTTTAGATTCTACCAAGTTTAAAATAATATGGAAAATGTATCACTCTAATTTGACCTTAATATTAATCGAACCAATTGAACCTTTCGATGAGGGGTTATATCTGAGAAAACTGGACATGCTTTTTGAAGCAATGGTTATGATGTATGGCCTAGAAGATCTAAAAAATATTGAAAACATAGAAAAATTTAAAAAAGAAATCAAAATTGTGTTCCCTGTTATTGATTTGATATTGAATAGCTGTTCGAATAATGATCTGTTTGGAGGCTATTTGACCAATTCAATTGAGCTTGTTCTCGATTTTTATGAGTCCCAGGATATCACAGAATACCAAGTAAAAAAATTTTGATATAGTAACATGGAATAAAGCTTAAATGTGTCAAAATCGGTGACAAATTTTTGAGAATTTGGATTTTTACTGATTTTAATCATCAAGGTCCAGAAACTATTAAAAATTCTGGTATTTTAATACCCAGGATTTCATATCAGAAATTATTTTCAATAAAAATTCAATCTAGAGCATTAAATTTAAGCTAAAAAAATTAATTTTGGCTAAAGAAATGAAATTCGACTAAATAGACTTAGCTTTTTTGTGCTTTGAATATCAGAGAAATAATAAAAAATAAGCTAAAGAATAAATTAAAAAAAAAATTTCAAGGTATTTTTTCTTAATCTACCATCTAAACGGGTTTTTCTAAGGGATAAGAAGGGTTTAAGCCTATTTTTAAAAAGACTCACCCCTTTTACCCCTTAACCTCTTTGAAAAAACCCATTAGATTACTCAACTAAGAAACATTATTATTTAATAATATTTTTAGATAAAATTTATTTCGTTTTTTATCTAAAGGGCAAAAACGGCTGGTTGATTGTATAAAACTTGAGTCTTTTTTATTTAAATGGTCACCCTAAATGTTTCTATACAATAAAGTTTTACCCAATTTAAAAAAAAAATTGTTTCAAATTTTACTCGAAAATAAAATTAAATCAAATTTCTCGGCACAAATTTTTAAATAACATAAAATCCAGGGTAAAGGGGCGAAAGTTGGGGTAACCGGGATAATTTTGAATTAAAGCCTTTTAATTTATTTAGTCTTCATTCGTTTAAAAAAGGGGGATGAAACCTTTAGGGTAAAAGGGGTGATTAAAATTAGAGTTTTAAAACCAAATTTAAAATATCACAAAAATAAGTCGCCTGGTTTTACCATCTTCCAATTAATAAAATTTTTGCACAATTTATTAAATTTTTTTAGACAACCTTGGAAAAATCTTGCGAAAAAATGGAAACAGCTTATGCCTGTGTTTTTATTAATGGTAGAATAGTTGCTGCTTCTTCTTTTTGGTGGGAGCTTACACCAGTCGAATCAACTTTAATTAGTCTTTTATGTATGACTTTTAACAATACTACTTGTTCTGATACTCCCGTTAATTTAACCTCAAAGAACCCAACTGTAAATATATTAATTATTAAATTAATTACTAAATTAATAATTATTTTTTTTATTTTCAGGAACCTTTGAGATTGCTTAGTTTTAATTTAATTTCAAATGTTATTTTATGTTTTATATTTTCTGAAAAACCACATGTTCATAAAGCGAAGGAGATTGTAAAAATTTTTTAAAAATTATAAAAATTAAATGAACTTATATTTGAAATATTAGGTTGAAAGCTTATGGCATCCGATGTTTCCATCACTGGTCAATTTAAAATTATCACTTCCCAGAAATCTTGGAAAAAATACCTCAGTTGATCAAAACATGATTGCGTAAGTTTTTTACTGGATTCATTGTAATCTAATTTTAACTTTTTTTAATAGATTTTTATTAATTAATAAAAAAACCGGTATTTGTGCCAGTTCTTTGTGTCCAAATGAAAAGACAATCAGTGAGATACCTTTAGGTAAATTAATTTTTTATTTCAAATTGTTGATATAACGCATTTTAAGCTCAACATGTTTCTAAAAATGTTCCTAAATTAAAAATAATTGTTTTTTAAAAATGTTTCTCTTTAAAAAATTTTTTAAAAAACGCTTTTTATAAAACAAAATAATTAAAGGTTCTATTTGAAAGACCTTTGTCACGACATGTAATAGCAAGTATTATAAGTAATTATATTTTGTAGCAGAAGAAGGAATTTTTGTATCATCATAAAATATAAGCCACAATAAATTATTTCAATTTTGAATAATATTTTTGCAAATAATTTTGCTCTCAATCTGACAAAAATTTTAATAACATTTAAAAAAAATTTAGAAAGATGGTTTTTATTTTAAAATAATTGAAAAAAATACAAAGTAACCAGATAATCTAGGATAAGTTTTTTTAAACCATGATATCACCATTTAGAATTTCCTATAAAGCTTTTATTACTATATTGAAAAATATTAATAAATTATCTATATAGATGATTTTTCATCAAAATAAGGAATGATCAATCAACTCAAATTTTTTCTTTAGCAAGAAAATTATTGTAAAATGTTTTTTGAATAAAATTGAATCATGTTTGTATCAAAATTGTTTGATTTTTGTCATTTTATCAATTTTAACAACAGAAAATATTAAATTTTTTCGATCTTTTTGAATATTTTCTTTATTGTTTTATTGAAGTTTAAAAAAAAACTAATTAATTTATATTTTCTAGATTTAAAACAAAATAGATACAAATTGTTGAAATATTGCTATCTTAATTTATCAACGATGTTTTTTCGAGGTAAATTTAATTTTAACAAAAAAATTATAATTTGTTTACAAAATATTTTGTATTAGAAAAAGGTGATTCTAGTTGCAAATTTTCAGAGGCTTATAGCTTAATTTTGGATCACAAATGCTATGCTTTTAATGATCTTTACTTTCAATTTTACGCATTGTATAACAAAAGCATTCCAACTTATGCTTTAAGGTAAATTTTTTAAAAAATAAACCTACTCTGAGACATATTTAAAAGTTTATTTATTTTTTCGAATAGAGGTGTAACAAAAAAATGTTTTTTAATTTTAACTCAAAATATCATTTGATTTTTGGTTTATTTTATACTTTAAAATAAAATAAAATAAAATTGTCTTAATTAAAATTTATTCCAACTCCAAATTGCATGCCATTTTGTATCCTTCGAATTAGAAAAATGAAAAGTAAAATAAAATTTTTTGTTAAAATGTCTTACTTATCACCATTCAGCTTCCATAAAGGCCATACATAATTTAGTTCTAGTCTAGCAATATTACCAAACCCGATTACGATACCAGTACCAACCGAGAGTCTTGTGTTGTTCAGTAGCATACCAGCATTTTGCTCACTAATCATTTCTTCTTAAAAAACTAAAATAAACAAAAAAAAACAAAATTTGTTTTTATTTTCATACTTATTTGATTATGAGACAAAATAGACCCAACATTGGCAAATGAATGAGTTCTGAGCCAATTTAGCTTTTTGTTATTGTGCAAAAATGGTAAAGGAGTATACAAATGAGCACCAGCTAACCAATAAACATCGTTTCCAAGTGAACAATCATCCGAATGTGGCCCGGCACCACGATTCTTAAAGCCCCGTAAACTTAGAGGTCCACCCAAAAAATACTTGTCCATAACCGATATTGTTTCGGTTTTTTTGAGCGGAAGAATTAACCCTTCGGACAAAGAAAGTTGTGTTGTCTTTAGATTTAAAAAAAAATAAATTAAAAAATCAAAAATAAATTAAATAATTTTTACAAAATATTTAAAAAATGTTCTGGTATACTGATAATCGCTGTTGTATCGAAAAAATTTTACATCACCTCCGAGACCAGCTAGCTCAACGCTAGTTTTCAAGAAGCCTCCTGATGTTGGCAAAGCACTGTGATCACGGCGATCAATTAAATTTGTGTATCTAATAGACGATTTAAGACTATGACCACTTTGTTCTCTTATTGCAAAAGCCGAGTCCATATAACTGACCAAATGTCGCCAAATAGCCTCATAGGTTAGCAAATGGGTGCCTTTTATTTGATATTTGTTCTTTAGCAAAAACTCGAATGGAGTCTTAATAAAAATAAATTTTAATTTTAAAAATTTTCATTTGAAAACAAATACTAATAATACTCGCTAATTATTTTTTCAATTAGACAATTATTTTTTTATTTTTTTTATTTTTTTTTTTTTTTAATTTGCCTATGTGGCTGAAATAAATAAATAATAATAATAATAATAATAATTACCAAAATGTCAACAGTAAAGCCTGAATCAGTTTGTTTGTATTTGCTCCAGGAAAAATCGTTTGATGTTCGAAAAGTGGAAACAGAAAAACTTGAGAAAAGGCCTAAATTTTTATTAAGCTAATTAGATAGAAAATAAAAATTTATTTTTACTGCTTATCCGGGTTTTGGTTGATTGGACTGGAGTAGTTAAGACGATAGTCAACATGATTTCTAGTCCCGTATGTATATTCGGCAGTGAGGCGCTCGCCTTTGCCAAAAATATTTGGCAAATAAATTGAAGAGCTCTTTTTTATTTGAAAATTTGAAAATTTATTGAAAAAAAAAGCTTAATTAAAAATACCAAAGAGCCTTCATTGTTGCCAATGCTGGTGTTTATGTTACCCCCGATCGGATTTTGTTCTTCTACTTCTACCATAACTTTATAAGATTTAGAGCTTTTTTCCGACTTATCGGCGTCGATCACGATATCAACTGATTTAAAACAGCCCAATTTAATCAATCGAGATCGAATTTCTTGTGATTTTTCAAGCATTTGTTCAAAATTCTCAGAGTGGAATATTTCAGAACCAATGTGTTTTTTGATGTAGTCATCATTGGATCTTTCAATTCCAGTTATATCAATACTTTTAACGTAACACTATCAACAGAGATTAAATTTGAGACTAAAACTTTTTAAAATGTGTTTACTTTAACTTTTGAAAAATCAATAGTTGCCGTTCGATACATTTGTAAAAGAATAAATTTATTTTTTAAAGTTTAAAAAATTTTGAAATTTTCAAAAAGCTTTTTTTGTATTTTATTGTTGGTGTAATTTTCAATTAATTTTTTTTAATTCATATTTAGCTTAACAATATTTCAACTACAAGCTATTTTATAATGAGTTGCTTTATTTTTTTAGTTATTATTTTTTTAAAATAAAATTCTTCAATAAATAGACATATATTATAATTGCTTTTTTATATTTATTAAATTACCTTTTATAATTGATTTAAATTGAGTAAAAAAATGGTTAAAGAAAGTTTTTTCGAAAAAACCTGATTTTTTTATCAGGCCATTTTCAAGTAAATAACTTTAAAAACTAAATAATTTCAAATTTCAAATTATTTATTTAGTTTCTGGCTACGCCACTGATTGAGTGAATCAGCGGCGTAGCCAGAAACTAAAGAGAGGGGCTGAGCTCCCCTTAAAAAAGTTATTTTTATCAAAAATAGCCATAATTTTTCAGTTAAATTGTAAATTTTCAAAAAAAATATAAAAATAAGATTTTTTAATAAATTGTTTTATTAATTTTTAAAACATGAATTTAATATTTTTTTTTGTAAATTTAATTTTAAATTTTTTTTTTCCACTTCGATTTTTTTTTCACACCCTGATTTCAATAAAATATATTAATTCTCAAGATATTTTTTTAATTTTAATTGAACATATTAAATTAACAAATTTACGAAAAATATGGATCTGTAATTATTTAAATATTAACATTAATTATTTAAATCGTTGGATAAAAATCGCATGTTCATAGTAACACTTTAATTAAAAAATGGCTTAATTTAAGTAATAATTTCGAAATAGCTATTCATTATCTTACCTTGTTTTGATTATGCACCAACTATTTATATTTATTTACCAAAAAAATCATTACAAAAAATATTCAATACATACAATTTCTGTTTGGCAAAATTGTTAGGACTTAAACCAAATCCAAATAAAAACAAGATAATTGACCCAAACGAATTCAACAATCAACTTGAGAGCTATAATCTGAATAATTTTCAGCATAGACTTTTTTTAAGGGTTATGAAGATTTTTATTCAGAATTATCAATAAAGTCAATGTGCCAAAAAATTTAAAATCATGTTTTACAAGAAATTTAATGTCAAATAGAGGTTTTCAACTGCGCAATGATTTTGAGTTCAGAATACCGAGTATTGGAAAATATGTATAACTCAATTGTAGAAGAGACTTTTTCACATTTTTTTCAAAAATTTGCCAATAAACTCGTTCTTCGAGATTTAAACTTGACTCGGCAAACGTTTGAAATAAAAGTAGCAAATAATGCAAACAATTTAGTCCAAGAGATGATGAAGCAATTTAAAAAATTTGACCTATAATATTCAAACCTTTAATTAATAGAGAAAAAAAAATTATCTATTATTTTATTTAAAAAAATGTATTTTTATATATTTTTTTTTTATCAATAAATGGTACGGCTTCTCTCGCGATAGCCTTTTGTCCGTATAAGAAATTAAATAGAGATTCAATTATTTTTTCAATATCAATAAATCAATTAGTCAAATTTTTTTGCTAAAATAATCTAAAATCACCTCTTTTTTAATTTAATTTTTTACTTTATTATCTATGTGACTTATGAATCCTGTGAAATTAATTTTCAATATTCACAATATTGTCTTTTGTATGTGTTTTTTTAAGATGAAAAATAAAATAATTTGTATTTGGAGCCTTTAAGATATTCTAAAATTTTGTTAATATATCATATTTTAATCGGGTATTAAACAATTTTAAATAAATAGCCCTGCTCCAGATAAAAATTGCTCCCAACTTCACTCTCCCTAGCCTAACAAAACTCGTACAATTTTCATGTTCGCATCAATTTATCAAATTTTGCTACATTGTTTAAAGTTAAACTGTATAATGGGTAAAATTACATCATTTTACGTAATTTTACGTCAGAAAATGTAAGCTTACATAATATTACATCATTTCTTGTATGTAAGAAGATGCAAGATAATATAATCTTACGTAATTTTACGTAATATTACACTAGTTTAGTACTTTTTCTTGCAATTAGCCCTCTTACAATCTAATAATATGTAATTTTCTGTCATATCTTTTAGTAATGAAAATATTAGGTACCCTTATTATTATAGTAAATATTAGGTATTAGGTACCCTTAGGGAAGTACCCTTATTTTTTTATAAAATTCAAATTTTTATTAATTTTTCACTTTTTCCTCTAAAATTCAGTTTTTTTTTGGCCGTAAGCTTCTTGACGAAACTTACTTAAACTAGTGTAATTTTAAGTAAAATTAAGTAAGATTATATTATCTTACATTTTCTTACATACAAGTAATGATGTAATATTATGTAAGCTTACATTTTCTGACGTAAAATTACGTAAATGATGTAATCTTACCCATTATTCAGTTTAACTTTAAACACTGTATGTTTTTATTTTATTTAATATCAATAGTTAAAATTATATCTTACATCACTATTTATTTTTTATGCATGAAAATAACTTTGGTATTAATTATATGCAATTTTTAGGCATCTTGAAGTTTAGGATCAAAAAAATCAGATCAAATAGTATTTTGATTGTAACTTTTGAATGGTATTTGATTAAGTATCTCTGCAAAATGCCAACTAATGCAAAAAACATGCTAAACATTAGATCATGCTCTGCAAAAACTCTGCAATTAAACTGTACAGTTGAGTTAAATACTTTTAAATGACGTGCATTTTTCTGCAAAATTGCAGAGTTTTTGCAGAGCAGTTTATAATATTTAGCATGTTTTTTGCATTAGTTGGCATTTTGCAGAGATACTTAATCAAATAACATTCAAAAGTTACAATCAAAATACTAATTGATCTGATTTTTTTGATCCTAAACTTCAAGATGCCAATTTTTAACTTTTAAAATTATTCATTACTTCTAGAAAATAACTTTGTCTTTTTTCTTGAAAAAAAACTTTTAAGTGGATTGTCCACAGCTCGACTAATTATTTAAAATCTAAAGTTATTTATGGTTTTTATTTCAATATTTTATCTCGAAAAAAAATTTTAAAGGAAATTTTAAATTCAAAACAGTTATATAAGATGTTTGATTTGAATTTAGCAATAGCATATTTTTCTATTTTGGTTGATTGTGGTGCTACAAGTTCGATTGACAGCTGAAGAAGCAATGTACGAAGCTCGCGCTAAACATGTATAAAACTGAACATCATCGAATATAAATTCTGTGCATTTCTGTTTCAAACAATTGTTATACTTGGTATCACAATCATTTTTCAGTGTCTGGCAATTGTTGGTACAGCATTTTTCATTCAAACAGTAATTGTGCTGATCACAACAAGAATTGAAAACATTGACTGATGGGTCAATAAATCCTTTGCTAATGCATCCATTTGGCCGATCAAAAAAATAATCCACCAATTTGTTTTGATAATTGATTCTTTGGAAGCACACTGTGTTACATGGATCACCTAGAACGGAACCATTTGCTCCAGTGGGGAAAAAAAAATCAACTGCCATATGATAAATCGAAATCGATTGATCCTTTATTTTGTCAAATGCGGTATTAACAGCATCAACTAAAGTGTTGGAAAAAAAATTGTCCATTGATCCAGCGATGCCCTGAAGCTGGTTTCCAAAACTAGCCAATGGGTCCGATATGGCATTGACGACATTGTTGACACCAGATGTCACCGGGTCTATAATGTTATTGTTGATCCATGATGTTACTGAACCCAAGAAACGCTTTTCTTTATGACGCTCGTGATCATGTTTGACGGTCTTAGTATCCAGTACTGAAATTAAGGTAAACCCTAATATTATTGATAGAATAAAAAATTTCATATTTAGTGTTAAAAATGTTAAAGAAATTTAATTTATTTGAAATTTTATATTATTTGATCGAGAGAAAACAACATGATTTGACGAGTAAGCCAGAAAATAATTGCGATAAGATGAATTTCTAAAATAATCGGTGATTTTAAAATTCAATTTTTTCTCCCAAAAATGGCGTATTTAATAAAAATTTAAAAAAAAATATGTGATATTGCAAAATAGTGTGATAGTCTATGGTGTTTTTTATCTATAAAGCGTTCATTAAACCTGAACAAAAAAAGAAATCCTGAAATATACTTGATACTTTTTACGTTGACATTTTTTTATAAAAAAATGTCAACTCATAGAGTAAAAAAATGGCGCTAAAATAAAAATAAAAGTGCATTATACCATCATAATTTTTTTCAACTTAAAATCAGCCAGATCCTTTTTTTAAATAAAAAAATTCAGTTTTTGATTAAATATTTGACATTATTTAAAAACGATTTGTACAACTCTGAGAAAAAAAATCAAAGATTGCTAAAATCTGAATATGTCAGACAGTTCAATAGAAATTATTTTTAAATGTTTAAGATGTCAATTATTTTTTTTGTCCCAAATATTTTACAGAATTATCTATTGGAAAATAATAAAGGCTTACTAGAGAACCTTTACTGTAAACGATGTGGAAAATAATTTACGTTTTAGTTTATAGAAAGGAATATATAACATTTTATTTAGTAATCAATGTTTTTTTTTAGATTCATTTGTAATAATCATCAAAGATAGTTATTCCAAGAGAATAGCTTACTTCTATATTTTTATATGATGTAAAAATATGGGGAATGGTGCGACTTATAATCAAAATAGCCTTTTAGCTTTTAGATGCTTGCCACAGCCACATTATGATAGTGTTTGTAAAAAAATTTTAATAGTTAAAGTTTTTCTGAATTGAAAAGATCGAATTGAAGAAACTTCATACTCCTAAAAATACAAAAAAGATTTGACTTATCATTTAAACAATAAAAAAATATAATTTAGTTTTCTTAAATTTAACTAAGTAAGAAAAAAAATCTTCAGTAACAGAGTTAACTTTTTCACACCATGTTAAACGATTGGGTCCATTGAAGAAAAAATTGCTGTTTTTTTAATTATTAAGATAAAGGGTAACATAGAATTTAATACAGCAAATGTACCAAAAGCACGACTTATTTTTAGGGAAATTTGAAAGCTAAAGTTTATGATGGTAATTAGATGACCAATAGCCTCAATCAGCTTGAAAACCAAATTCATACATTTCTGAGCAAAATTGATCTAAAGGTTCTACAAGATCATTCCATAAAAGTAAGCACTAGACTCGACAACAAAATTGAGGAAAATTACGAAATTTTACTTCTTTTTTTCGTAAATTAAAAAAGGCCCAAAAAAACAAAAGATATTTTATTATTTTTTTGTATAAAAAACTACGTAAATTTTACAAAATTTAAAGAAAAGAACTAAAAGAAGACTGTTTTTACAGTTAACGAAAAAGAAGTAAAATTTCGTAATTAATTTTGCTGTTTATAATTTTCATTCCACCTTAATGTTTATTTTCATATTTTACTAGGCTGCTAAAGCGAACATCTTTTATCTGATTTTTTAAAGAACAATAGTTTGCTATTTATAAAAATAAAGAAAAGAGAAGTACCAATGACTCAGTCATGTGAAACTTAATTTAAGAGACCAAGGTTTGTGCAAACTTTAAAGATGAACAAATAAATTTTAAATTATTTTATAATTAATAAAGAAAAAAAACGAGGACAGTTTAAATGTCGCCTTTAATTATTGAAATAAAATAGAAAAATTCTTGCCACATGGTTGAGTATTTTTGATCGTTAAATACTTAAAACAATTATAAAATTTGTTTTTTTTCTTGATGCATTTTCATGATTGATAATATTAAAAATATATTATTAACATGACATTTTTACAAAATAAATATTCAAATAATTAATTGAATACTTTTGCTTATAATTTTCTATCAATATTAAAATTAAATAAAAAAAAATTTTCCAAAAAATAATCTTTCCTTTATTAATATCATAAATTTTATTGAATTTTTTAGCACGAAATAAATTGCTCTTTGTAATTTAATCCAAATGTAAATCTAATTAATGATAAGTAAAAAATGACATTAATTTTTGAATTTTGGACTAAATATTTAGCATTGTGTGCTATTTTAAATACAGATTTTATTTAAATCTAATTTCAAAATTTATCTCTTGCATTTTCTTATGAATTCATTAGAATCGGTCGACACAGTCAAATTTAGTTCAATGAGACCTGATAACTCGAAAATTCCCAGTAAGAAAAAATAAAATTAAAATAATATAATTAAAAATTGCTTCAATTAAAGAGAAAGAGGAAGAAAATGAGTTCAAAACAGAGCTAGAAAATGAAGAAACAAAATCTATTTCATCTAGTCAAATCGCTAAGTCTTACTCGGACATTTTAGCATTGATAGGAGAAAATCCGGCAAGACAAGGTCTGGAAAAAACTCCAATACGAGCTGCAAATGCACTCCTTCATTTTACCAAAGGCTACACTCAAAACATAAACGATGTTGTCCAGGACGCTATTTTCAACGAAGATGTTGATGATATGGTCATTGTCAAAGACATCGATATGTATTCACTATGCGAACATCACATGGTCCCTTTTTTTGGAAAGGTACTAATTATTTTTTTATTCATTCTCTTAATAATTTTAAAAAGGTTTCCATCGGCTATTTGCCAAACAAAAAGGTTATTGGGCTGAGCAAATTAGCTAGGTAATATAAAAAACACTTTGTTTGCCTGAAAATAATTTTTCTATTTATTAAGAATTGTTGAAATGTTCAGCCGTAGATTACAAAGTAAAATTTTAGTTTAACTTTTAAATTAAATAATTATTGGTTTTAGTTCAAGAGCGTTTGACAGTTGAGATAGCTAATGCTATAATGGAAGCATTGGAGCCCAGAGGTGTCGGCGTGGTCGTTCATGCAACTCACATGTGCATGGTGATGAGGGGCGTAGAAAAACTAAGCAGTAAAACAGTAACAAGTGCAATGCTTGGTGAATTCAGAAATGATTCAAAAACTCGCCAAGAATTTCTATCTTTGATTAAATAATTTAATGTTTGACTAATTAATTTATAAACTAATTTATTGATCCAATTTTTATAAAAATTTAATAATATTAAAAGAGTTTTAAAAAGAATTCAATGACCTTTATTGCTGTTATTTTAGCAAACTGAATTAGTGGACGATCTTGGCCAAAAAGTTAAAAGCTTATAATGATCCATTCAAGTACTTGCTACTTTAGATAACAAATAAACTGCAACTATTTTACTAAAACCAAATTTTTTTTATTTTTAAAGTAACTTTTTGACCTTTTTTAAAACAAATTATTTTCTATGTATAAAAGGATAAGTAAAACGTGAGCTCTTACTTGGTATATTCTAAAAATTTTAACTTAGTATCTTCATATTACCAAGAATTTAAAGTTACATTTTTGAATTAAAGCGAATGGGGAAACATTAAAAAATCAGAGTTTAAATAAGAAAGCTTTATTATCAAATTTTAGCAATGCCGAATTAAATGATTAACTTAATTCGATATTAATAATGAATTTAATTGATTAGAAGTAAACTTTAAATATGTGTTTATTCTTGAAAAGACTTGGAAGATTTGTTTAATCTTTTCAAGAAAATTAATAGAAATTAAAAGTAATTAGTTGAAAAGTTTTTTTAATTTAATTTTAAAATTAGTTTATTGATACAAAGTTTTAAAAAAGATTGAAAGAACAATACCGGTTTTCCATTGAAATTGTGCCCCCTTTATTAAGTTACAAAATCAATAAAAAATGTGACAAAAATGGTATCATTTAAGAGCTTTTTTTATTTATTTTTGTTTTCTTAATTCTTTTAACCAAAAGTTACTTCCATTTTGACCAAATTGGAAAAAAAATTTAAAAATCTTTTCAAATCTAACATAACTTTTTTTTCTTGAACATATTTTTCTAAGAAAAATTTTACTTTTTATTTTTTCTTATTCTCTTACACTTCTTTGAATAAAAAATATTTCCCTTAAGCTATTTGTGTCTCTTTTAAATCTAGTTTTATTAGCTTTTATTATTTTATGGCTATAAGATTTTAAGGGAATTGGCTTTCCAATGCACATCAACGCATTAAGCTAAAGGCTTTCTTTTTTTAATGTATTTGTATGTTAAGTTAGCGACACTAATTCATTAGAGATATTCAAAAATATTTTACTTTAGCCTTTAAAACGTTTTTTTAAAAAAATTTTAATGATCAATATAATTGATATCCACCAAATATAAATGTAGCTGCTTAAAAAAATTCCAATAGATATATTAGATAATATTAGCTTTTAAACAGTTTTAAAAAATTTGACTTTAAATACGAAATAACGGAGAAGAAAGAGTTAAATTGATATTCTTTTTCAATTTTTCCGAGTTAAAAGTTTATTTTGGAGTAAAATAAATACAAATTATTCAGCATATTTTTACACACAAATAGTAAAAATAATGCAATTTTTACTCCTCTTTTATTTTTTTTAAACCATTCTCGTTTAAAATAACTCCTAACGACGATTATTTTACTCCTACTAAATTAAAAATGACTCCAAAATAGTATTTTTTACATCTTTTATTTTAGACTACTCAATCTGATGTAGTTTTTAATCAATATTAAATAGGGCTGGTAGACCGGTTCTTAAAACCAGTTTTATTTGGAAACTGGTTTCAAAACCGGCTTTAAGATTGGAATCGGTCTACCAGCCCTAATATTAAATAAATAAATAATATCTTAATGGAATGCTAAGTGACGGTTCTATCTTTTTTCTTTTCCTATTTTAATGATCATTATTTTCATATACTAAACGGTACCTTAAAAAATTGACTCAAATTAAAAAACACCAAAATCTTTTTTAGCATTCCAATATCTTAATGGGATGCTTAGTGACAGTTCTTTCTTTTTTCTAAAATCCTAAAACCGTTTTTAGGTGAACTTTTTATCTTTGATTATTTGTTTATTTTCGAATACAGTTGTCTTTAAATGAACAAAAAATTTTGGTTCCTCAAAACATCTCAAAAAATGAAAAAATAAGTAGAATTCTTATTTTTTGAGTTAAATTAATGCAGGCAAAACAAATTAGATAAAATATAAAGAAAAATTAAATTATTGATTGATTTTATAAAGGGTTTAAATTACTGTAAATATTATTTTAAACAATTCATTGTTAGGATAGAAGTGATTTTACTTACCAGGCGTTAGACAATATGACTGAAAGATTTTAATTTTATCTTAATTGTTAAATAACATGAAATTTTAGGAAATTTCCAAAAATATGGATAGATATAATTATTGATACCAAAAAATTTAAAATTACATTTCGAATTATAATTGACCTAACATATAAAAGAAATGATAGAAACTGTAGCTATTATTTTGGAGGAAAAATTTAATGAAGAATTTTGAATATTTTTTAAGAATTATGAATTTTAAAAAAGTTAAATTAAAAATTTTGAAGAAGTGCCTTTAAGATTTTTTAACTGCTTATATTATTACATATTTATTTTAAACTTCATGAAAAATTCATGGTTGAATTCTAATGAATTAACATTAGCAGAAAATACTAATTAGTGCGAATTTAATAAAAGCTTCTTAAATGATTTCAGTCAAAATCGTTGATTTTTATTATAAATGGTGAACTCGGCTGTCAATAAATTACCTCTCCTGTTTTTGAATAGTTTTAGATTTTTTTTTATTTAATTTTTAAAACTTTTTTTCAATGCCTTTTAGGCTTACATTTGAATATAAAACTAAATATAGTAAATGAACAAAAAAATTATATTTTTCAATTATCTTAAAATATAATTCTTTAATCATCCCATTATTTACCATTTATGTTTTTCACATTTAAATATTATGTTTAGTTATTCTCAGAAGCAGTCTTATTTTAATCTTATTGGCTGTAAAAAAACTTGTTTAAGTTGAAAAGATGCTAATTGTGAATAGATGCTAATTAATAAGTGAAAAAAAAAAGTCTTTTTTTTGAAGAAAGAAATATTTTTCTTAACTTGTGTGAAGTTTACACGTGAATTAATTAATTAAGAGAATTAGTTAGAAAAATATTCATTTTTTTTTTTATTTAAATAAAAAATTAATTGATTGAATTCAATTTTTTTTATTTTCGTATTCATTTACTTGTTCAATATTTTCATTACAAAAAAAATTTTCATTGAATATCTTTTTTAACTAATTCAATTTTTTCAACTCACGTGAAAACTTCATCCCAGTTTTTTCTTAGTTAATTAAACACCGGAAAAACCAAAAAAATAGGCTAAATAATAGGTTTGCCAAAGATTTGATTTAGAAATCTGGTGCTCCCCACAAAGTTTAATCATCTTCATTAGTATCTGAATTTTCATCAATCACCAATACTATCAAACTTGAAGAAACAAAAAATATTTGTAACTATTATCTGATACTGTGAGACCTGTTTTTGTTTTAACTGTTTTTTTTAAATGAAAAAACCAAATTAAACTTTAAAATTACCTTGATATTAATTATTGTGGTTTAGAGTTATTGACATGTCAATTATTAAGGCCCAAAATTTTTATAAAAATTCTCTTTTTTGCGCTATTTTCGAAAAACAGTATGTTTAAAAACGATTCTTACCGTTCCTTTTTAGGTTGAAGTTGACAGCTTGGTAAAGCACATGCTCAAGCACTGCTTTAGAACACATTCAAGTTCGATCAAGCTGTCAACTTTTTTTAAAGTTAGTGACTCGACATTTTTGATATGACTGAGACTGAGTCAGAATCATTTAATTTTTGATAACTCGAGTCTATTTTTAATATTTAAAAATTTTCATGATTGATTATTGAAAAAAATAATTTATTTTGTTACTTATATTAACTTAACTATATAATTTTTTAATAAAATATTCATTTAAAAAAAAAAAATTTTTTTGCAAAATTCTCCTTACAGGTTGATAAGTAAGAATAATTCCTGAGGAAAAGTGTTTACTAAACGGTCACTTAAAAAAGTCAATTTTTTAAGGTACCGTTGAGTAAAATAATCATCGTTAGGAGTTATTTTAAACGAGAACGGTTTAAAAAAAATAAAAGAGGAGTAAAAATTGCATTATTTTTACTATTTGTGTGTAAAAATATGCTGAATAATTTGTATTTATTTTACTCCAAAATAAACTTTTAACTCGGAAAAATTGAAAAAGAATATCAATTTAACTCTTTCTTCTCCGTTATTTCGTATTTAAAGTCAAATTTTTTAAAACTGTTTAAAAGCTAATATTATCTAATATATCTATTGGAATTTTTTTAAGCAGCTACATTTATATTTGGTGGATATCAATTATATTGATCATTAAAATTTTTTTAAAAAAACGTTTTAAAGGCTAAAGTAAAATATTTTTGAATATCTCTAATGAATTAGTGTCGCTAACTTAACATACAAATACATTAAAAAAAGAAAGCCTTTAGCTTAATGCGTTGATGTGCATTGGAAAGCCAATTCCCTTAAAATCTTATAGCCATAAAATAATAAAAGCTAATAAAACTAGATTTAAAAGAGACACAAATAGCTTAAGGGAAATATTTTTTATTCAAAGAAGTGTAAGAGAATAAGAAAAAATAAAAAGTAAAATTTTTCTTAGAAAAATATGTTCAAGAAAAAAAAGTTATGTTAGATTTGAAAAGATTTTTAAATTTTTTTTCCAATTTGGTCAAAATGGAAGTAACTTTTGGTTAAAAGAATTAAGAAAACAAAAATAAATAAAAAAAGCTCTTAAATGATACCATTTTTGTCACATTTTTTATTGATTTTGTAACTTAATAAAGGGGGCACAATTTCAATGGAAAACCGGTATTGTTCTTTAAACTATTATTTTATTTATATTATTTTCGATGTTTCCTTGAAGCAGGTGTTGATTTACAATTAAGTCATTTCAGAAAAAAGCAGCAGCTAAACCTTCTCTACCTTTAAAACTTTATATTTTATTTTTGTTATTCTGTTTAAACTAGAAAAATTAATTTAGATAAAAAAGGTTCAACAAATAATGTTGCATTATGTTGAAGTATTTTTTTTAAATTTCTAATATTTAATTTTAATTTATCAAAAAATGAAGAATTTTTGTTCAATTTGTAGTTTAACCGTTCCTAATCTTCGGTAAACTTGTCTTACACAACAACATTTTGATTTGAACATTAATATTTTAACTTAAAGACATTACTTCGAAGAAATTAAATAAAAGGAAATAATAAAATTCCTTAAGAACTTTAAACATGATTTTCTTTATTTTAAAAATTCATTTTTATAATATTAATCAACGGCTAGAAAATGTATTTGTAACTAAAATTAATTTTTATCACTAGAATAAATTATTTTATTAATTATTATATTATATAAATTTTGCATCAAATTCTAAAATCATTATAGAATATGATAATTGATTTGGAAAAGGAATCCGAAAGTAGTTTTATCAAAAGAATGGACACAAAAGCAATTGCTGGAAAAAGATAAAAATAAGACGCCGAATATTTTGAAGTTTAAAAGTTCTTTTAAGATATTTTATTTTTTATCGAAAAAAAGTATCTTTACATTATAAATCTTGATTTAAAGCTAAATAAGCAATGTATGAATATTTTTTTAAACATGTTAAAAAATTCAAAAAAAAATTAAATTATTTGTTTGTTTATCTTTAATGCATTTTAGTTTATTTAATAAAAATAAAAGTCACTAAATAAATTAATGTTGAATAATAGTCAATAATAAATTAATGTGAAATTTTAATATTTGAAATTAAAGTCGTCTTATTACACATTACACAACCTCTTTGTGATTAGAATATTAAAATTTAAACTTTAAGATATTATCTTAAGATCAATAATATCAAGATAAACAATTTTGAAAAAATATTATTGTTATAGGGCTGATTTACTAAGTTAGATCAGTTGTTAAGCATTACTCTACTTGTTGATAGATATAGTATATTATGGTTATTTAATATATTATATTAATTGGTATTACTAGGCAACTCTAATTAATAGCTAGGAGGCGAATATGAATAAGGGATAGTATTTAAAAGGAATAGATTTTTGGTTGGGTGGTGGCTCTGTTTGAATAAAATAAAACGATTTAAAACAATCCAATCTTTTCTTGATACAATGAATACAAGGAAGAAAATCACACTACAACATTATTATGAATAATATAAATATTTAATATAAATTATTGTCACTTGATCTTTTAAATGACAACTAGCACCTTTAGATGTCGATCAAAACATTTAATTAAAATTTTTATCTGATTAATTTTAATTTTAAAAAAAATGACAATTTAAAATAAGGCCTTGAAAAAATAAAAGAATTTTGGATTAATTTTGAAATAATTTAATTAAATCAAAAAAAGTAGCAACAAAAAATTTTAACAACATTTTCCACCCGGTTTAGTAGCTTGAATAGTGGCCGAAGCGACAAAGTTTTGAACTTCTCCAGTAGCTTCCCATCCTTTGATAAATTGTCTGCTATTTTCATTAACTTTTATGTCAATGCATTTAAATCCAGCATTGTTCAAAAAGTCATTCAACTCGTCAAGAGTACTAGCGCCAGCCATGCATCCATTATACAATTCCTGGTCGTTTTTGATCCAATCAGGTAGTGGCGAAGTGGCAATCACATCCGAAATGGCTATCTTGCCACCAGGTTTAAGAACCCGATAAGATTCTTTGTAAACATTGTCTTTGGCCGTAGATAAGTTGACTACGCAATTTGATATAATTATATCAATTGAATTATCTTCAACCGGCAATGCCTCGATTTCTCCATGTCTAAATTCCACATTTTTGTAGCCATTTTTTTCAGCTATTTTTGTTGCCTTATCAATCATGTCCTGGGTCATGTCTACGCCTATTACGCGACCACTTTCACCCACTTTTCGTCTTGCGATAAAACAGTCAAAGCCAGCTCCACTTCCCAAATCCAAAACAGTTTGGCCTTCTTTTATTTGGGCAATGGCATTCGGATTGCCACAACCAAGGCCCAAAATGGCTTCATCTGGAACATTGTTCAATTCCTCGTCAGTATAGCCCAATTGCTTGTTATAATCTTTTTGTGGAAAGCTTGTTGCGCCACAGCAACTCAATGGATTTCCAAAATCTTTTTTGTTCGATGTTTCTGCTGCCAATTGGCCATAGCAACCTTTGACAGACTCTTTGACTTTTGAAGAATCACAACAAGACATTTTTTTTTTCTCGATTAAAATTTAGTTTATAAAAAAAAATTAAAGTAAAAGCAAGTTTTTATAGTTGTTAAAATAATGCCTTGTCATTTATCGAGATAAAATCAACCAAAAATAAATTAAAAAGTTGTTGTTTTTTGACTCATGTTTGTTCAAAATCTAGAAGATATTAGAATTTTTTTGCTAGAAATGTCGAATCATTAATAATGAGATTTTATTATAAAATATAAACCTGATCGTTAAGTGAATAGAGCATGATAATTTAGTGTATATTTAAATTATCTATCTTTTTTTTTTTTATAAAATAAAATTTGCAAAATAAATTTCTCAAAAAATTAATGTTAAATTATTCAAGTTTTAAAATAATTCGATGTCAGGAAAAAAAATAGCTATCATAGGTGCCGGTAAAGCCGGTCTAGTTTTCAGAGGATAAAAAAAAAACTCTTCCAAATTATTTAGTTTCCAAAATTAAAAATAAAAATTTTATCAAATTTTGTACAAAAAATCTAAAAATATGAAAATGTAAACATGTAAAATTTTCTACATTTTGCCATATATATAACAAAAATATATCTTTTTAATTAATTTTTTTTTATTAAATTTTAACTTATAACTTTAATTCGATCTTTAAATGGGATATAGATTGGTGCATAAAAAAAATCAAGAGCTTAAATATAAAAATAGTTTCTCTTAATAAAGAAAATATTAACTAAAATCAAAAACATATAAAATTAAAACATAAAAGTTCTAAGGTAAAAAATTTGACTAAAAATGAATCTCCTTCTTAATGGTTGATGAAATTAAAAAGCGTTGTAGTTTTAAATTTTATTTTATTTTACTTTAGGTAAAAAAAGGTGCTTAAAAAAAATTTTTTTTAATTTTTTTTGTTTTATTTTATATTTAGCTTAATTCTCAAAATTCTACACCTTCAGATCTTAAACTTTCTTGGAGACTTTGAATGCACTGAAATTATGAAAAAGAAAAAAATTGAGAAATTAGAAATTAGTGTGTATTTAAATTATCTATCTTTTTTTTTTTATAAAATAAATAGATAAATGCTTCTTTGTAATAATTTTTGATAGATTTTCAAAACAATCATATATTTTGCACCGTTACTAGAAATGTACCTGTAACTAGTCTAGTTTAAATGGTCTTGTGATAACGATGGTCTGATAGGGTCCACATATCAAGATTCCATTTGTTTTAGCTCTATGACACTAAATATAATTTTGTACATATTTATCAATATCTTTTTGTTGTCCAGTCCAGCAATATTGTGATTCGATCCTCCTGACTTTTGTTGTCATTCTAAAATTTCCATCTTATTCTGAATCATGCATTTGCCCTAAGAATATTTTTTCTCTTCATTCGGGGAACAACTTATTGATATCTTTACTTATCACAGTTTTCCAAATTCTATACAGCATGCCATTTATTACTCTTAAAATTGTCAATTGTTACCAATAAGTTCTGAGATCTCCACTAAAACTTTCCTTATACGGCAGATTTTCAGATGCACTTTTCTTTACCTACAAATGTTACGGTTTCCTTTTTTAGCAACTGAGGATTTATATCTTTGATCTGAAGACCTATCAAATTGTTCGCTAGAATGCTCTCAATGATCGTATCTGAATAATTAATGAGTTGAATAGTTTTTTAAAGAAAAAAAATGCATTTTATATTTTCTTGCAAAAAAATTATCGTTGCAAATTCAAGTGTAAAAATTATATTGAAGAAAGCCATTTTTGGTTTTCCAAAATTGACATTTTTGGGAAATCTAATAAATTAAATAATTTTGTCGAAAGATGAACGAAATTCCCTTTCATCAAAATATTTAAATCAATATATTTGAAATTTCAGTGATTATTTTCTTTAAATATGTCTAACTTTACTCAATGGGTTTACATGATGTGAAAAAGATAATAAGTTATCTAATTATTTATTATTAATTATTTATCTTTTTAATTAATTTTTTTTACCAAATTTTTTAATTTAATTTACTTTTCGTTTTAAATTAAATTAAATTTTTTAAATTAAATAAAGTGGCTTTATCTCAACACAGATACACAAATAATAATGTCTCTATAACTTTCTTTTTCAATATATTAAATTAAATTTAATTTATTCAGTGAAAACCGCGTTGGTGATGTAAAAAAATAAAATAAAAAAGAAAATTAAAGTAAATCAAAGTTTTGTCTTTCTAGATAATTTTAGAGAATAAATTATGATTTTTTCATAATTGTGTGAGTCACATGATTTAATCGAAGTAAAAAAAAACAAAACAAAAATAAATATATGTAATAAAAATATATCTTTTTAATTAATTTTTTTTTATTAAATTTTAACTTATAACTTTATTTCGATTTTTTAATGAGATATAGATTGGTGCATAAAAAAATCAAGAGCTAAAATATATAAAAAGTTTCTCTTAATAAAGAAAATATATACTAAAATTAAAAAAATATAAAATTAAAACATAGAAAATCTTAGATAACAAAATTTGACTTAAAATTAATCTCCTTCTTAATGGTTGATGAAATTAAAAAGCTTTGTAGTTTTAAATTTTATTTTATTTTAGGTAAAAAAAGGTGCTTAAAAAAAATTTTTTAAATTTTTTAATATTTAGCTTAATTCTCAAAAGTCTATACCTTCAGACCTTAAACTTTCTTGGAGACTTTGAATGCATTGAAATTATGAAAATGAAAAAAATTGAGAAACGATTTTTGTCTGATGATTATTTGTTTTAATCATTTAGGATAACATTTTTAAAGACTGTGAATATTTTAATTATTATGCAAGCATCTAATAGTTAAAAGGCTATTTTGATCAAATGTCTTACAATGCCACTTGTTTTTACATGATAAAAAAATATAGAAGCTATCTTACTTGGAATAAATATCTTTGATGATTATTACAAATGAATCTAAAAACATTAGATGCTAAATAAGAATGTTAAAAATTCCTAATTATAAAGTAAAACCTTTGTTAATTCCCACATCGTTTACAAAAAAATAGGATCTCTAGTTTAGTATTTATTTCTTTATGAACTCTTTTTTAAAGTTAATTTTAAAAAAGTCAGATTTCAATGTAAATAGATTATTGTTCTTTATTATTTTTTACATTTGTAAATTCACGTAAATTTACTTTTCAGATTTTTTCAGATATTTACTGAACTAGATTTTTTAAAAGCTTGGTATTTATATTTACTTTTTATCTGTTTTGAACTAATACTTCTTCAGATTAAAAGACTGCAGACCAAAAATCGGTAAAATTTTTGATTTTTTTCTTTGGTAAAATTAACTTGATTTTACGTAAATTATGGAAAAAACAAAAAGAATAAGTAAAATTTATTTTTAAAATATTTAGTATTTAGTAGATAATTTTAATTCATCAGTTAAAGATTAATTTGATGTGTTTATATTTAAGGTTTGAAAAAATATTAGACTTCTATTTAATCTAGTATTAATAAATATTTTGTTGTATAATCTTAATAATTGGGGAATTTATTCAATACTTGAAGAAAAATTAAAAATTTGGGATATTTTATTCAAATTTTGTGGTATTCGAACTAAATTTCTCAATTAAAATATAGATAGGGATAATTTATTGTTTTTTTAAAATGATTAATAAATTTAGTAGATATACCATCCTCATAAAACTGGTTTAACTATTTCTTTATTTTAAGAAATAAGAATTTTATTAAATAAAAGATTTGTTATATTATTTATTCTTGAACAAATTTTTTGGTAGTTTGTAATATTTCGAGTACTCAGCTACCATATCTTCAAATGTTATCTGATCAAAATTTTTCTCAAAAACAAACTCGCGACTGTTCATTTCAAATATTTCATTCATAATATTAATAGACATATTTTTTTCCAGAAAAAAACTATTTGAGTTTACACCAGAGTTCCACAAAAGTTCATATAGATGTTCGTCCTGCTTTTTGATGGCTTCAAAGTTTGGCAAAAGACCACACTCTTTAGCCAATTTATCAACCATAACAGTGTAATTTCCATATGGATATTGTGATCTTCTATTTTTGTTTCGTTTCTGTTCTTCTTTTTGAATTTCGTTGAGCATTACATCCCTACTTGGCAGAGATATTTTGCCACTAAAAACTCGATTTGCCCAGTAAGCCTGCAGCTCATCGCCGGTATAAAATGAACCATCAGTTTGTCCGATCATGGCAAAATTTTTCAAATCAGGATGAAACGTGCATTTGTACAGCAAAAGCGAATATTTATGATCTGTCTTGTCATACTTGACAGTTTCCAAGATACTTTCGTCGAGTATGTCATTTGATATATCATAACCAGTACAGTAAACAATTGCATCACAATCTACATTCAAACCATTCCCCAATTTCACACTGTTTTCTTCAAACTCTTCAATTTTTGATCTAATTGGTTTTATTTTTCCCTTCTGAACATGATCTAAATAATAATCCGAAATGGCTATTAAAATATCTTGACCAGGCTTATCCAAGTCTACATAAAGGTCTGGGTGACTTGAATCTTTGTTTGTTTGATAGGGAAACAACCTTTTGAAAGTATCTAATTTTATTTGTTTGACTTCATTTTGACCAAGTTTTGGATCTGGGTAATTGAACACCCTTCTATTAAAGAATAAATCAGTGGGAAGAATTTTGTACAAAGTTCCATGAGTCGAATCAGATGAGAGTTTATATTTAACAAGTCTGGGGGTAATTAGATAAGTTCTTGGATAAATGTTTGTCACAGTTTTGGCATGTCCAACTAATAAAGAAGCTATTTCGGTGCCACTCAGAGAACATCCCAAAACAAGAACTCGTTTGTCTTTTAATCTAGGATCATTTAATCTAAATTCGGAACTATGAATCGCAAGGCCTTTAAATTTTGAGCTATTTTTTGCAAATGGAATCCTAGGTTTGGAATGAAGACCAGGAGAAAAAATCAAAAAATCAAAAACCTCTGACTTGGAATTGGTTCTAACCTCCCATTTATTGTTTAGCAATTTCCTTACGGATTCAACTCTAGCATCAAATTTAATGTGATCTAAAACTTTGAATTGGTTGGCATATGCTTTTAAATAATGTTGGACATCTTCCGCTCGATTGAAAACAGTAGAATCTTTTGGCCATGGAAAATCGTGAAACATCATTGTGTACTTTGATATGTTTGTAAACAAGCCGTCCCATATTGCTGTGCCATTATTTCTCGACCACAAGCCACCGACCTGCTTTGTTTGCTCGAAAACAACTGGTTTTAGCTGATTTTCCAAAGCATACTTGGCTGAAACTAGACCGGCTTTACCGGCACCTATGATAGCTATTTTTTTTCCTGACATCGAATTATTTTAAAATTTGAATAATTTAACATTAATTTTTTGAGAAATTTATTTTGCAAATTTTATTTAAAAAAAAAAAAAAAAAGATAGATAATTTAAATACACACTAAATTATCATGCTCTATTCACTTAACGATCAGGTTAATATTTTATAATAAAATCTCATTATTAATGATTCGACATTTCTAGCAAAAAAATTCTAATATCTTCTAGATTTTGAACAAACATGAGTCAAAAAACAACAACTTTTTAATTTATTTTTGGTTGATTTTATCTCGATAAATGGCATTATTTTATCAACTATAAAAAACTTGCTTTTAATTTAATTTTTTTTATAAACTAAATTTTAATCGAGAAAAAAAAATGTCTTGTTGTGATTCTTCAAAAGTCAAAGAGTCTGTCAAAGGTTGCTATGGCCAATTGGCAGCAGAAACATCGAACAAAAAAGATTTTGGAAATCCATTGAGTTGCTGTGGCGCAACAAGCTTTCCACAAAAAGATTATAACAAGCAATTGGGCTATACTGACGAGGAATTGAACAATGTTCCAGATGAAGCCATTTTGGGCCTTGGTTGTGGCAATCCAAATGCAATTGCCCAAATAAAAGAAGGCCAAACTGTTTTGGATTTGGGAAGTGGAGCTGGCTTTGACTGTTTTATCGCAAGACGAAAAGTGGGTGAAAGTGGTCGCGTAATAGGCGTAGACATGACCCAGGACATGATTGATAAGGCAACAAAAATAGCTGAAAAAAATGGCTACAAAAATGTGGAATTTAGACATGGAGAAATCGAGGCATTGCCGGTTGAAGATAATTCAATTGATATAATTATATCAAATTGCGTAGTCAACTTATCTACGGCCAAAGACAATGTTTACAAAGAATCTTATCGGGTTCTTAAACCTGGTGGCAAGATAGCCATTTCGGATGTGATTGCCACTTCGCCACTACCTGATTGGATCAAAAACGACCAGGAATTGTATAATGGATGCATGGCTGGCGCTAGTACTCTTGACGAGTTGAATGACTTTTTGAACAATGCTGGATTTAAATGCATTGACATAAAAGTTAATGAAAATAGCAGACAATTTATCAAAGGATGGGAAGCTACTGGAGAAGTTCAAAACTTTGTCGCTTCGGCCACTATTCAAGCTACTAAACCGGGTGGAAAATGTTGTTAAAATTTTTTGTTGCTACTTTTTTTTGGTTTTATTATATTATTTACAAATTGATTTAATAAATATTTTCAAAATTAATCCGAAATTCTTTTATTTTTCAAGCCCTTATTTTAAATTGTCATTTTTTTTAAATTAAAATTTATCAGATAAAAATTTTAATTAAATGTTTTAATTGACATCTAAAGGTGCTAGTTGTCATTTAAAAGATCAAGTGACTTTTATTTTTATTAAATAGAACTAAAATGTATTAAAGATAAACAAACAAATAATTTAGTTTTTTTTTGAATTTTATAGCATGTTTTAAAAAAATTTTCATACATTACTTATTCAGCTTTAAATCAAGATTTTTTCAGAATTATTTAGTTCGATGTTATTGATTTTAAGATAATATCTATAAGTTTAAAAAGATAATTATTTAAAGTTTAAATGTTAATATTTTAATCAAAATGAGGTTGTGTAATATTCAATTTAAAAAAAAGACGACTTTGATAAAAATATTTTTCATTAAGAAGTATTGTTTCTACTTTTTTTATCACTCATATAATTTCACATGCTTAATTTTACTGATATCTTTATAAATCTTTTTCAATGTAAAAATACTTTTTTTCGATAAAAAATAAAATATCTTAAAACAACTTTTAAACTTCAAAATACTCGGCGTCTTATTCTTATCTATATCCAATTCTTTTGATAAAACCACTTTCGGATTCCTTTTCCAAATCAATTATCATATTCTTAATGGAGTAAGTTAGCTTAAATAAGAAAAAAATGTCTTGTTGTGTAAAGCGAGTGAAAATCTATTTTAATTAAATCTCAATTTTAGCATTTCCCCATTTTGTTCGTTTGTGACAAATGTTAACTTTTTATTTTTCAAAATATCCCGAATTTGAAAATTTTAAAGTCAAAGTCATCTTTTAGTTTTGAAATAATTCTATTACAGGTCTAAGTCAGAATTGATTTTAAAAATTTCAAAGTCAAATTTTACTTACACCTTACACGACTACAGTCGTTGGGTTTGACTAAATTAAAATACAAATTGAACAACAATTATTCATTATTTATTGTTTAGCTTGATATTCTTGATCTTAAGATAATATCTTAAAGTTTAAATTTTAATATTTTAAATCAAAATGAGGTTGTGTAATATTCAATTTGAAGAAAAGACGATTATAATTTCAAATATTAAAATTGCACATTAATTTATTAAAAATAAATGTAAAAAATAAAAAGAATCTATTTAAGAGTACTTAAAGAACTTGATTATTTTGAACGATTGAAACTGTCGGAGTTTTTTTATTTATAACTGTTCGAAAATATATTCTTGACAAATTTATAAACAATTAAAAAAATACAAATAATTTTGCATTCTATCCTGAAAAATATAATCTGCAAACATGCAGACCGATCGCTCACATTCTTTTGAATTAATCTATTGAGAATATAATTAATTTTTATTCTGATTTTACAAATATAGCTGGTATTAGAATAAATTTTAAAAAAGATTTGATTAAATTTTTTGTGTTTTTGTTAAAATGCGTCAAAAGAACGTCAATTATCACTTAAGTCAAAATTTATAATGAAAAAATAAAGCTTTTCGGTTCTGGTCTGGTGAACTATAGTTCAACAATTACAACTTGAACAATCTTTGTTCCCAGATTTTTTTAAATTACTGGTTCACCTAATCTAAAAATTCTTCACCTAATTTGATATTTTTTTATCTTTTTAACGGGTGTTCAATAATAAATGACCGTAACTAATTGCTCTCTTTATTTCTTCTATAAATGTATCACGATTAGAAAACTTATTGCAATTCATTCTTGTGACCACTGCGTTCCAAAAGTAAAAGTCGCATGGATTAAGGTTCGGAGGGACAAAGTGGCTTTTCAGCAAGATGGTGCATCACCTCACACAGCAAAAATCAGCCAGAGATATTGTGAGAATAATCTCTATAAATTTATAAAAAAAGATAAATGGCCACCCAATTCACCTGACCTTAATCCATGCGACTTTTACTTTTGGAACGCAGTGGTCACAAGAATGAATTGCAATAAGTTTTCTAATCGTGATACATTTATAGAAGAAATAAAGAGAGCAATTAGTAAAATACCGACTGAAGAAATCAAAAAAGCCATTGATTCTTTTACCAGTAGAGTAAGAAAGGTTGAGGAAGCTAAAGGATGTTATTGTCATAAATAAATCAAAATTTTTATTGATAATAAATAAATATTAAAAAAATAAATTTTTTCTTTAATAATTGATAAAAAAAAATGTATTTTAAAGGTTTAAAATAAGTTAAAATTCAAAAATAAAAATTTTTAAAATTTTTATATTAAAGCATAATTTAGTTGATTTTTTTTCAAAGATCAAAAGTACCACCCTTTAGTCCTATATATTTTTAGAAACTATATTTATTTAGCTTTCATTTAAGTATATTTTTTAGATATTTTACTTTAAGCACTTAGATCAATACATTCATAAAAATGAGATACCAAATTTTGGTTTATTCATAACTCCTTGGTCAAACCAAAAGTGATACCTACAAATTTAATATGTTTGTTTAAAGTTTATTTAGTCATCTATGATTGTGTAAAATTTTATTTGGATCGAATGTTTCTATAGAAAGTTAAAGCAAAAAGAATCAAAAACAGCATTTTTTTGGAATTTTACAAATTGGTCATTTTTTGGCGGTTTTTTAAGGATATTTTTCGAACGGAACATGATAGAGAAATGATTTATGGCTCATTTTAATCAGCTTAAAATTTCACATCAGAATATGTGTATATCAAAAATTGGTAAAATTCAAACCTTCGAGGACATTTTTGGTCAAAAGTAGGTTTAGGTGATTTGGCACCGTTCCCGTTTAACTAGAGGTGGAAAGTTAATAACACCCATTTCTTAAACAAGAAAGGTGTTAGTTTATGTGTATAAAATTTCAGCCATTTTGACGGACTGGAACACATTTTTTTTCTATTAAACAAAAACGGTCATTTATTATTGAACACCCGTTAATGATTCGACATTTCTAGCAAAAAAATTCTAATATCTTCTAGATTTTGAACAAACATGAGTCAAAAAAACAACAACTTTTTAATTTATTTTTGGTTGCTTTTATCTCGATAAATGACAAGGCATTATTTTATCAACTATAAAAAACTTGCTTTTACTTTAATTTTTTTTATAAACTAAATTTTAATCGAGAAAAAAAAATGTCTTGTTGTGATTCTTCAAAAGTCAAAGAGTCTGTCAAAGGTTGCTATGGCCAATTGGCAGCAGAAACATCGAACAAAAAAGATTTTGGAAATCCATTGAGTTGCTGTGGCGCAACAAGCTTTCCACAAAAAGATTATAACAAGCAATTGGGCTATACTGACGAGGAATTGAACAATGTTCCAGATGAAGCCATTTTGGGCCTTGGTTGTGGCAATCCGAATGCCATTGCCCAAATAAAAGAAGGCCAAACTGTTTTGGATTTGGGAAGTGGAGCTGGCTTTGACTGTTTTATCGCAAGACGAAAAGTGGGTGAAAGTGGTCGCGTAATAGGCGTAGACATGACCCAGGACATGATTGATAAGGCAACAAAAATAGCTGAAAAAAATGGCTACAAAAATGTGGAATTTAGACATGGAGAAATCGAGGCATTGCCGGTTGAAGATAATTCAATTGATATAATTATATCAAATTGCGTAGTCAACTTATCTACGGCCAAAGACAATGTTTACAAAGAATCTTATCGGGTTCTTAAACCTGGTGGCAAGATAGCCATTTCAGATGTGATTGCCACTTCGCCACTACCTGATTGGATCAAAAACGATCAGGAATTGTATAATGGATGCATGGCTGGCGCTAGTACTCTTGACGAGTTGAATGACTTTTTGAACAATGCTGGATTTAAATGCATTGACATAAAAGTTAATGAAAATAGCAGACAATTTATCAAAGGATGGGAAGCTACTGGAGAAGTTCAAAACTTTGTCGCTTCGGCCACTATTCAAGCTACTAAACCGGGTGGAAAATGTTGTTAAAATTTTTTGTTGCCACTTTTTTTGGTTTTATTATATTATTTACAAATTGATTTAATAAAATATTTTCAAAATTAATCCGAAATTCTTTTATTTTTTCAAGGCCTTATTTTAAATTGTCATTTTTTTTAAAATTAAAATTAATCAGATAAAAATTTTAATTAAATGTTTTGGTCGACATCTAAAGGTGCTAGTTGTCATTTAATAGATCAAGTGACAATAATTTATATTAAATATTTATATTATTCATAATAATGTTGTAGTGTGATTTTTATCCTTGTATTCATTTTATCAAGAAAAGATTGGATTGTTTTAAATCGTTTTATTTTATACAAACAGAGCCACCACCCAACCAAAAATCTATTCCTTTTAAATACTATCCCTTATTCATATTCGCCTCCTAGCTATTAATTAGAGTTGCCTAGTAATACCAATTAATATAATATATTAAATAACCATAATATACTATATCTATCAATAAGTAGAAAAACTCTCATAATACTTTTACTGAAACTGGCGTGAATTACTATAAATCAAACTTAAATGAGGCGTAATTTTTTATTCTTATTTTTGCTATATTTTTGCCATTTAAATAAAATAAAACATAAATTCAAAAAAGTAAAACCATAAATTTGTTCAGAATTTTTTCCAGCTTTTTTTAAAAAAAAAGTAATGTATTTAGTAATCCCTGGGACTACATACTATTTAACCCAAAAAAGTGTTCTTTTTGGCTTTTTTTCAATGAAGCCCGGTCATTCAAAAAATAAAAATTTTATAACAATTACTAACTTAATTTTCATAACGCACTGGAATTCAAAACTAATAAAATATCTTAAAACAACTTTTAAACTTCAAAATACTCGGCGTCTTATACTTATCATTATCCAGCAATTGCTTGTGTGTCCTTCTTTTGATAAAACTACTTTCGGATTCCTTTTCCAAATCAATTATCATATTCTATAATGATTTTAGAATTTGATGCAAAATTTATATAATATAATAATTAATAAAATAATTTATTCTAGTGATAAAGATAAATTTTAGTTTCAAATACATTTTTTTAGCCGTTGATTAATATTATAAAAATAAATTATTAAAATAAAGAAAATCATGTTTAAAGTTCTTAAGGAACTTTATTATTTCCCTTTATTTAATTTCTTCGAAATAATCTCTTAAAGTTAAAATGTCAATGTTCAAATCAAAATGTTGTTGTGTAAGACAAGTTTACCGAAGATTAGGAACGGTTAAACTACAAATTGAACAAAAATTTTTCATTTTTTGATAAATTAAAATTGAATATTAGAAATTAAAAAAAAATACTTCAACATAATGCAAAATTATTTGTTGAACCTTTTTTATCTAAATTAATTTTTCTAGTTTAAACAGAATAACAAAAATAAAACATAAAGTTTTAAATTGATTATTGATTTGATTTTCCAATTAAAAAAAATAAAATTTTATTTTAGGTAAAAAAAGGTGTTTAAAAAAATAAAATTTTTTAATTTTTTTGTTTTATTTAATATTTAGCTTAATTCTCAAAGGTCCATACCTTCAGACCTTAAACTTTCTTGGAGACTTTGAATGCACTGAAATTATGAAAAAAGAAAAAAACTGAGAAACGATTTTGTCTGATGATAATTTGTTTTAATCATTTGGGATTAGATTTGTATTTCTTTACTATTTATTGATTAATATATATGAACTATTGTTTTTAAAAAAGGACAAAAAATATAAGCGAACACAACAATTGATGGGAAGATAAATGAAGACCTAAAATTAGAGAAGAAACTTTGTTTTTTTGGTTTTTTTAGATTTGGAGACTTAAAAGTGATTTTAAATTAGAACAAATATCTTTTTATTTTAATTTTAACCATTTAAATTTAATTAATATAGCTAGTAAAAATGGAATTGTATTTTGTATCGTAGAGAAGGTTTATCTGCTGCTTTTTTCTGAAATGACTTTATTGTAAATCAACACCTGCTTCAAGGAAACATCGAAAATAACATAAATAAAATGATAGTTTAAATTTCAATCTTTTTTAAAACTTTGTATCAATAAACTAATTTCAAAATTAAATTAAAAAAACTTTTCAATTAATTACTTTTAATTTCTATTAATTTCCTTTAAAGATTAAACAAATCTTATAAATCTTTTCAAAAATAAATATATTTTTAACGTTTACTTCTAATCAATTAAATTCATTATTAATATCGAATTAAGTTAATTATTTAATTCCGCATTTCTAAAATTTGACAATAAAGTTTTCTTATTTAAACTCTGATTTTTTGTTGTTTCCCCATTTGCTTTAATTCAAAAATGTAATCATAGCAAATTTATTTCAAATTTTTTCAATATATTTTTGATTAGAGAATATCTGTTTTTTAATTGTTTGTAATTTTTTCAAAAATATATTTTCAAATCGCATTTTATAAGTCAAAAAACCCCAATAGTTTGTATCATTGAAAATAATCAAGTTCCTTAAGTACTCTTAATTAAATTTTAATTTTTAAAAATTAAACATAAAAAATTTGATTTAAAGCTGAAGAATTAATGAATGAAGATCGTGTTGAACATGTCTAAAATTGAAATAAAATAATTTTGTTTATTTTATTTATTAATTTATTTTTAATAAATACAAAAAAATTGAAAATCTGATGTTTTAAATTTTAATTAAAAAAAGATTTGAATTAAGTTTTTTATTTTAAAATAATTAAATCTTTAAAAGATATCAAAGTCACAAAAAAATGATTTTAATAAAATTAATTTTATAAATGGATTTATAAAATAAGACATGTAAATTAGACTTTATTAAAGAATATTAATGTGCGAACTTAAAAACATTTGCAATTTAAAAAATGTATTCAATAAGAAATTAATTTAAATATTTTTTATAAAATAGTTTTTAAATCATATTGTTTTAATTCCAGTTTTTAAAATCAATTTGGATCTATTACTTAGATAATTAAGCATTATAAAATTTTAAAAAATGCCCAACTCAGGTTTTGGCTCAAATTAGAAATAAATTTAACAGAAAATTGGACGAATAATATTTATGTCACATTGAATAAATAAAACAAATTGTTCAGTTTAATCGACCAAATTTAAGCCTAAAAAATAATTCTTTTTTAAATAAATTAAATTAGAAACTCATTCAGTATACTTTCGAAAATTTAATTTTTAAAAATTTAGAATTTCAATTTCTAATTAAAAACAAATTTGAATTAAATTTTTTATTTTAAAATAATTAAATCTTTAAAAGATACGAAAGCCACAAAAAAGAAATTGATTTTTAAATAAAATTAATTTTATAAATGGATTTATATTAAATAAGACATCTAAATTAGACTTTTATTAAAGAAACCAAAAGTACAATTTTTTCGAAAAAAAAACTTAAAATCAAATGAAAGAACAAATTTGAATAAATCTGAATGCTTATCTATACAAGTCATCGGGATCCTCATTATTAAAGTTGTTTCCGCCAGTTCCGCTGCCTTGTCCACCACCAGCCGAACTTCCCTCTCCCGGAAATCTAAAACTTCCGCCAAATCCCCTACTCTGCTGCAAAGTCTGAGCAAACATCTCATATTTTCGAATGTCATTGTCGCTGACCGAGCGTCTAGCAAACTTCATGGCCTCCTCGAAATGATCTCGTCTAATCTCGGGCACCGGGTCATCGTCAGTCTCCATTTCGGTGTCACCACCCTGGGCCGCTCGTTCCCTCTCTCTCTGCATGTCCTTCTCAATCGACTCTCTAATAGCCAATTTACAAGCGCGCTGGCAAATTTCTGTCAAGTCAGCACCGCTGAAGCCGTGGGTGGCCTTGGCCAAAAAGTCCAAGTCCACGTCCTTGGAGATGGGCGACTTTCTCAAGGCGGCCTTTAGGATGTTCATGCGCGATTTCTCATCTGGCAAAGGAATGTAAATCAACTGATCCAAACGACCTGGTCTCATCACGGCACCATCAATGATGTCCGGTCGATTGGTGGCTCCAATAATGAACACGTTCTTTTTGGCGCCCATGCCGTCCATCTCAGTCAACACTTGATTAATCACTCTATCACTGGCGCCACCCGCATCACCTGAACTTCCACCTCTTGACTTGGCAATCGAGTCCAACTCATCAAAAAACAGCACACATGGAGCTGCCTGTCTCGCTTTGTCAAACACATCGCGCACATTCGCCTCGGACTCGCCAAACCACATGGTCAACAACTCAGGGCCTTTGATTGATATAAAATTAGCCTGGCACTCATTGGCAATGGCTTTGGCGAGCAGAGTTTTGCCACAACCTGGCGGGCCATAGAACAGGACACCGCGTGACGGACTCATGCCGAATTTTAAGAATTTTTCCGGATGCTCCACCGGATACTGGACCAGCTCCTGCAATTCTCGCTTCACACTCTCCAGGCCTCCAATGTCCTCCCATGTAACATTGGGCACCTCGACCACAGTCTCTCTGAGCGCGCTCGGATTCGACTGAGCCAGAGCCCATTTGAAGTTTTCTTGCGACACAGCCAGCGAATTGAGCACCTCAGCGTCAATGTTCTCCTCTTCCAAGTCGATAAGATCCATTTTTTCTCTTATCTGCTGGAGGGCGGCCTCGGAGCACAGCGAGGCCAAATCGGCGCCCACATAGCCATGGGTCTCATTGCCAATTTGTTCCAGATCAACATCATCGGCCAACTTCATGTTCTTGGTGTGAATTCTGAGCACTTCGAGACGACCAATGGCGTCCGGAATGCCGATGTCGACCTCGCGGTCAAAACGGCCAAAGCGACGCAGAGCGGGATCAATGCTGTTCGGCCTATTGGTGGCGGCCATGATCACCACATGAGAACGCTGCTTCAGACCGTCCATCAAAGTCAACAATTGGGACACAATACGGCGCTCTACTTCGCCGTGCGTTTTTTCCCTCTTGGGCGCAATCGCGTCTATTTCATCAATAAAAATGATTGATGGCGCATTTTTTTCCGCTGTCTCAAAAGCCTTGCGCAAATTGCTCTCGGACTCGCCGGCCAACTTCGACATAATCTCGGGCCCATTGATCAAAAAGAAAAAGGCGCCCGTTTCGTTGGCAACAGCGCGAGCAATCAAAGTTTTGCCAGTGCCAGGCGGTCCGAACAAAAGAATGCCTCTGGGCGGCTTGACACCAATTGTCTTGAACAGCTGGGGATGTCTTAGCGGCAACTCGACCATTTCCTTGATTTGTGCCAGCTGTTTTCTGACGCCGCCAATGTCGTCGTAGCCCACCTCGTTCAGCGAGCTCTCCTCGTCCTCGCGTTTAATCGGCTCGCCGTCGCACTTGATAATGGTGTCGGGCACGACCACACAGTGCGGCGACGGGTCCGTCTCCACAACCTTGAACTCTACGGCGCGCATATTCCGGCAGACAAACACGTCGCCTTTGCGCACCGGCCGATACGACTCCAAAAAGTACGGCTTGAGGAAGGCTTCGTACAAATTGCCAGTGAGGCCTTCGACAGTGTCGTCTATCGGCAGCACAGTGATCGACTTGCCGTACTTTATGTCCGGACATGCCTGGATGCTGACCACATCGCCGACTTTGACGCGCAAATTGTTGCGCACCACACGGTTCATGCGGATTTTTTCGTTTGGACAAGTGTCGTCCGACAGCACCACGCACACTGTTTCTCTTCTCTTCTTGCCCTTGACCACCACTGAGTCCGCCCTGAACAGCTGCAGCTCGTCCATTTTGCTCTGGGAGAGCGTGACTATGGAGTTGTCGTCGTTGATCGCTTCTTCCACGATCAAACGGTTCGGCTTGTCCTTTTGTCTCAAGATGGCTGTTGCCAAGTTGTCTTTATCATTTGGATCTACTATTTTGGCCATTTTTTTTTCCGCTTTCTCTTCTTAGTCTAAAATAATCAAGTTAAAATCAGCGTCAGGTTTATTTATAAAAAAAAATTTCCCAATCAGGCCTTGGTTCGGAGATACACTCAAATGGCTTAGTGATTAGGAATGATCATGGTTTATTTGAACAAAAAAGAAAGAAAAGATTTTATTAAAGCTAACAAAATTTATAAACGAGTATAAATGCAGTGTATGTGAATTAAGATGATGATGATTTATGGTTGTGTAATAAGATGACGGGCAAATTTTGAATTTTTCTATACTTATTCGCCAATTTTTGCATGCGTGTTCTAATTTAACTAGTCGAAATTTTTTTTCATAAACCAGTCAAGACTATTCTAGTCCACAAGTTAAGCAATCTTGTCACTTGAGCTGAAAAAAAAAGTTCTTAATTAATCTAAATTCGTTGTGTTGAATTTTTAATTTTTAAAAAAAATTTAAAATTTATCTAGATGTTTCTTGGTTTCTGGATCTTTCTCCAAATTGGGGGTAATACCACAATGTCAAAAAAAACATGTTACATTTCAAAATATTGTGTAGAATTACTTATTTAACAATTTAATTTAGAATAATTAAATTAAGATTTTTTTTTTTGATATTGTTGAATATTTTTTCTTATTTTTATCAAAAATGTTACCAAAAATTAAATTTTTTTTTCATCAAATTTAAGTCCTTTCCAAAGAAAATAGATCATTTTGTTCTTATTTTTGATTTTTATAATAATCATGATTACTTACATTGAAGCCCTCTTGATGTTGAAATTTTTAAAAATCTTGATTAAAATTATTTAAAAAAAAATAAATCACATCTTTTTTCATGATATCTCACTTCAATTATTTAGAAATGCTTGAATTCTGGTAAAATGAAAATTATCTTAATCTAAAAGAAAAGAATGGTAAAACTTTCCCTTTTCTTTTTACTTCTTTATAATTATAAAAATATATTAAAAAAATTCAATTTTCTTATTTGACCACTTGATTTTATTATAGTCAAGAAAGGTTTTTATACATCTTTCTAATAAAAATAAATTTCTGTTCTCGATTTAAAATTTTTTTATTATTAAATTAATTAACAAAACGTATGTAATTAAAATATTAAATGGTTCTATTCATATTTTTTGGTTAAATGGTCAAAGTGAACAGATCTTACCTAAATTTTAAATAGTATTCTTTTTTATTACCAAACCCTTAATTATTCATGGAATGTAGTACAAATAGTTTGAATATTTATCCATGACAAATAATTACAAAAATAATTTCATCTATGTTTAGTTTTAGATATAAAAAATTTACAAGATTTTAATATATTTTTGGGTTATGATAATTTTTTAATACGCTGTTTTCTTGCCGTTGTTGTTCCTAATTTTTAGCAAAATCGAAACAAAAATTTGAATACTAATTTAAATTTCTAAATTGTTACTATATTAAGTAGAAATAAATATATGTTTAAAATTTTGAAAAATTTAATAATAAACCATAAATAATAATTAAATTTTTTTAATTTAAAAAATTTAATAAACATACTATAAAAAACATTAATAATTTAATTTTTTAAAATCCTAAAAATAACAATTAGCTCTTTTTTATCTTCGCAATATACCGAATGCCAAATCACAACCTATCTCAAAAAGACCAAAAGCCATATAAATCCGCTTATATTGTGATATAAATAGCTCAAAAAGTGACAAACACTAGTGAAAGAGAAAAAGGACTATGAATTTATTTATTTTATTAATTTTAAATAATTTAATAAAGCTGGTGTCTATACTCTGATACAGACATTTACTTCTAATAGTTTACTGCATGATGAGAAACCTGTTTTTGCCTTAAGTTTTTTATTTATTTTTGTAAGTCCTCTATCTGTTTTGCCAAACAAGCTTCTTTTTCATAATTTCTAAAAATTTAAATTTAATTAAAAAAACAAAAAACAACATTTTTTCAAAGGGTTGAGTGAAACGCCGACAATGGTGATATGAACAATCTTTGGGTCTTCAGGCAAGTCCGAATTTAGTTTTCAAGTTTCTTAAAGTTTTACACCTTTCAATAAATTTTCAATTTTTATAGACTTAACCTTCCAAATTTCTACAGAATTTTCAATTGAAAGTTCTCTTGTTACATTTACTGGATTCACTTCTATTAGACTTTTGATGGTAAAGTTTTTTAAAAAAATTTAACAACAGGATATTCAAGTTAGACAATTTAAATTTCGCCACAAAATCCATAAAATTCAGATTAATATTATATTATGATACAATTTTTTTTTTGTCCTAATAGTTTAATTACTTGATTTTATTAATTTTTTTTACATCGCCTACAAGACGTTCATTGAATAAATAAAAAAAAATTATTAAAAATTGACAGCTTAAATGTGAATACTTAAATCTTAAATCTTAAATTAATACTTTTATCACAAAGCAATTTATTAGTTTATATATTAAAAATAAATTCAATTTTGACCCGAGAAAAATAAAATTAAAGAAATATGAAATTTTTTCCTAGATTTTTGATTTTTAATTATTGTAAATATTTATAAAAAAATTTATTCTCTTAATTGTATTTTATAAAATTTCATTTCAAAATTTTTTAATTTACAACAAAAAATTAATTAATTTGAAAATCTGTATTGAGAATATAGAACTGTAAATAAAATTAATCTTAATTCTACGATTTAGGGTTAATTTAAAATAAAAACTTAAATCAAATTTTATTTTTTTGAAAAAAAAAACAATCAATAAAAAATTGTATTAGTTAATATTGATGACTTTATTATCATCTTCTGGTTGAAGACCGAGAATAGTTTTTCGAATATTTTCAGTATCTTGTTTGAGATCTGAATTATCAGGTTCGATTTTAAGAGCAGCTTCGTAGTCCAACAAGCCTTCAGCGTACAATTCTAATTCACAAAACGCCGTTCCACGCCTGATGTGGGCCTTTAATCGACTTGGAGCATTATCAGGCACTGGCGGTGTCAACAAATCCAAAGCCTTTGCAAATTTCATTTAAACTTTTGAATTTTTTTAAAGGAACTTTTTAAGAAATACCCTGGTGCAGTCTTCAACACATTTGATTAAGTTTCTTATTTTAAAATGACACGCTGCTCGATTTGAATACAAACTTTTTTAAAATTATTAATTTTTAAATTTAATAATAATAAAAAAAATTAAAAAAAATCAAAACTTACGATGGTTCTTTAGGAAAAAGTCTAATTGCATGGTTATAAACCCCGATTGCTGTTTGGTAATTTTCTTGTTTGAAATAATTGCTTTTTAAATACAAATTAAAAAATATTTATCTAAATAATCATTTTTGTTATATTACCTAGCTTTTTCTTTCAATAAATCAATGTTTAATTCATTCACAGAAAGATCATTTAAATCATCGGGTAATTCGACAAGCTTTCTAGCTTCAGCCTGTTTTTCCAACCACTTTATTAAAAAATTAAATAATTTATTTAACTTAAATTCTTAAGATGTTATTATATTCTTACTTCTCTTTCTAATTGGTTTTGAGATTCTCTTGAAGGCGTAGGAAAAACTCTAGGCGTAAATCGAATTTGTATAGAGCCAGATGATCTAGGACCAGGAAAATCAGAAATTTCTTCTTTTGTTCTAATTTTTGGTTCTTCGAAAATTTCTTTTCTAGGCTCTGTCAAATTCTTAGCTTTTACAAGCTCATTTTTGGGCTCTTCCAAAAGTGGCTTAATTAATTTTTATTTAAAATAATTACCAAACCATATTTTGTCCTTACTAAAACTCCTGTTTCTTTTTCAGGTTTTTTATGTAGTTTCTTAAAACTTTCTATGTCTTGTGTCGCTTTTTTTCGTTCACTATCTTTTATTGATTCAATTCTTTGTCGTTCTGTCTCTTCGAGCTAGAAAATTAATTTTAGAAAAGAAATTTGAATTTAAAATAAAATTTGCATCAAAAAGGGATCTTATTAAATAATATTATTTTGTTATTTAAATTAAACTAGCCACCACACCTAAAGATCCATTTAATTATGTTAGATCACCCCTGTTAAAAAAAATACTTTTAATGGGATAAATTTTCACAAAAAAGAATTAAGGCCTAGACATATTTTCATACATTCAAATTAATAATTCCAAACAAAAAAATTAATTTTAAACTCTAGGGCATATTTTTAAATTCTTTTAAAAAATAACTGTAATTATTCACATCTTAAAAAGAGCTTTTCCGTATAATCTCAAGCGGCTAGGCAAAAAATTTTAAATGAAAAAAATATTCCTAATTTTAAAAAATCAAATATAATTAAACAATAATTTTTTTGAATTAAAAAAATAATTTTTCAGCTTATATTTATAGAGCTGGCTTAAAAATTACATATCTTTTAATATTTAAATATACTTGTCAACTTTTAACTTCTGAGCAACTTATCATTATCAATAAAGAGGAAATTAGACAAAGAAAAGATTTTTATTATTCCAAATAATAAAATTGATTAAATAAAACAAAAAATTCATCATTTTTATTTTATTTTCTATCTATAAACATTTTCATTTGTCTTCAAATTTTCATACTCTTAAAAATGATTTTTTCTTAGAAAAAATAGTAAAATTCCTAATGTAAATTTTTAAAAAGTTAAAATCTCATTTCTTACTTTCATTTGCTCTTTTAGAGCTAGTTTTTTATTAGCTTCTTTTTGCTCAACTTTTTCTTTTACCAATCGTTCAGCTTTTTCACCAGCGTACTTTATTGCTTCTTCCCGCACCAATTTTAACAAATCTTTATTTTCGAAGTCCTTATGGTACAAACTTGGCCATAAACCTTCTTCTGCTTTACAAAATTGTAAAGAAATAATTCCGTTTTTAACTACCACTATCGAATTATCATCGTTGATCATTTCATTAAACCAACATTCAAACAAAAAAGGAGGATAAGATACCTTAGAAAAATAAATAATTTAAAATTTACTTAGAGATAGAGTAAAATTACTTTAAGATATTCTCTGCTGTTTAAAATATCTACATTATTTGCTTTGGTTCCTTTAAGTGGAAGATTGATACTAATCATAGACTCACTCTGAGTCCAAGTAAAATCTTTGACGATTATGGGCATTTTTATTTTGTTAAAAAAATAAAAATGTTAAGTCCCTTTTTCCTAATGTACAATCGGTTGCCATAGAAAAAATTTAAAAATTCACTTTTTAAAAATAAGACAAATGTTAAGACTATGTTATAAAATGTCAAAAAAAATGCAATTTCTGAAATTTATTCAAAATTTCAAAATAGAAAATATTAAAAAAAAAGATATTTTAGGATTTAAGGAAAAGCGCTAAGGTACATTTTATTTTTAATTGATAAATTTGAATATAAAAAATTTAATTTATTTTGAATAGAATTTATTCTAAATAATGTCTAAAATTAACTTTACTGGTCTTGAGACATTTATCTATGCGTATAAGAATCAGGTTAAAAAAGAATCTGATCTTATCGCTCTTTTTGTTCATTGGTATTTGGTAAAAGATGGCTTTCTGTGTGTCCTTGACGGAAGAGTAATTTAAAAAGAAAAAAAAACATTTATTTATTTTTTATCAATTAAGAAAACTGAAGTTTTGCCCAGTGATTGGAACTCTAATGATGAAATCTATGTTATTAACTATTCACTTGATTCAAAAGGATATGAACTTAAAATATTGGCTGCCGATGACTCATTAATAATCAATTTAATGGTAAAAATTTTAATAAAATAATTTTTTGCCTAAATTTTATTTTAAAAAAGAAAAAATCAACAGAAAGAACGGCCAGTCTAAATTGTACTATTAAGAACCATATCTCGAGTTTAAAAAATGAATACCAAAAGTATCTAAAAATTTTTTTAATTATTTTAAAATTTTAAATGAATTAAAAATTTAGTTTGTTTACCAACCTTAATGATTTGTACGAAGCCCTTTCAAAAGAATTCGAATCTTTATACAAAGAAGACAAAAAAGGTCCTTCCAGTGAAAGCGCACCTTCAAAAGAAGAACCTCCAAAACAAAGGTTTTATTAATTTTATAAAAGAAAAATAAATTGAATTTGAATTTTAGAGGAGAGGCAATATTTGATCCACTAAGAGATATACCACAACAAAGACCACCTTTGCCACCCAGAGATATTGGTCGATCCGATTTAGACCCTTTCAGATTCGACCCTCTCGGAACAGGAGGTTTAATTTGATATTAAAATGTATATATTTTTTTATTTAATTTGTTTTAATTAAAGGAATGATCTTTGACCCTTTCAGGAACTATGATCGGAGATTAATACCTTCAAATTTGCCTCCGGGCGCAGTTCCACCGAGGGCCAGATTTGATCCATATGGGCCTCCTAGTCCAGATGAATTGATTCCAGGTTCATCAACACGAGTTGGGTAAATTTATTTTTAAAATTTAAACTAATCAAAAAGGTAAAATTGATAACATTTTTTTCAGACCGAATCCTAATCATTTGAGACCTCCAGGTGGTTTTGGAAATGATCATATGTTTATGTAAAATGATGAATATCAATTAAAATTTTTATTTATTTATTTTTGACGAAATAAAATATTAATGATAACAATATATAATTATTTTAATTTAATGGTGTCTCTTCAAAATTCATTTCTTCAAAATTATTATGATTTTCAGTATGTTTTAATTTATTTCGATAAATCGAAATAATACTAAGATTCAGATTAAAAATGTCTTCAAATTTCGAGTTTTTTTCATAGATTATATTACATATTTAAATTCAAAAATCAAAGAACCAAAGTATATTTACATTAAAATTCAGTTTACAGACTCGTTTTAAACGGCTAAAATAGGACAATAGAAAAAAATCAAATTTAAAAATAAAGAAAAAATTAATTTTTTAAGTTTCCATACAATCATTTTTATTATTAGTATCTATTAATTCTTTTTGATCTAATTTTTCTTTAAGCTGTAATATCGTGGCTTGCATTGCATCCATTTGACTGTCAATTTCCATTAAAAATGAATTCAAGTCTTAAAAATTTAAAATTTTAAAAAATAAAAAATAAAATTTTTTTAAAATTTACTCTGTTCATTTTCACAAGTCTCATTCAGTAGCTGCTTATGATACGCCAAATCGTGTTCTAACTGAGCAACGTTCCCTGATGAAATTATTTTTCCAAGTTCTTCATTTTCGGTGAGCAACTTCCGACATTTGTACATTAGACGTTTTGTCAACTGACTTTCAGGGGTGAATTTTGTCGAATTTAATTCAACTTCTAGTTCTTCTTTTTTTTTTCGAGTCTCTTCAAGATCTTTTTTAAGCTGAATAATCACAGCATTTATGGTTGGGTCAACCAAACAAGATTTTGTTTGAGATGAACAAGATTGATCATTGTCCGAAATTTGACTCTAAATGGTTCAAATTAGCCTATTTTTTTAATCAAAAAAAAATTTTACATTTCCATCTGACTCTTTTGAATTAGCATAATTCATAAGTATTATGTTTTTTAACTTGGCTATTTCCATTAACTGCTTTTTTTCTCTCTCTTCTATTCCTGTGGCATATGCGGATAGTTTTCGGTATTCCGCTATCAATTCATCTTTGGTCAAGTTTTCTAATTCGAAATCACCAATTTTGGATTTTTCCTCATTCATTTTTGATTTGTTCAATGTGAAAAAGTTTTATCACATTCAAAATGAAAAATTAACAAATTAATTTTCTCTAAAAATTTAACTTAAATAGGAAGTTTTTTTTGTAGCTGAAATTAGAAAATGTAAAATATTTAGTTCAACATGACAGTCAAATGTCTCGAAAATTTTTTATTTTATATGCATTTTTAATTTAAATTTTGTTTTCATCAAACTAGAGCTTTTTATACCCAACATTTTGATCTGAATTTTGTTGAAATTTTAATTTTTTTCTAAAAAATCTTGAGAACAATTTAAAGAATAAAAAAAAAGTGGCCATTATTCAAAAGACTCTAATCATCTTTTTTTTCAAATTTCAATTTTAAATTATGATACCGAATTCTAAATAAATTATTTTGCAAAGTTTTTTCATTGATTTTTTGCTATTCTTGTATTTGAGATGAATGATTAATTTATAAGAATTCAGAGACGAGTATTAAATTTTTTGCATTTTTATTTAGTCGAGATAAGTAGTGATATTTTAAATAATTAGATGGATTTAGGCTATAATCAATTTTAGAAAAAATAAATAATAAATTTTAAAAAATTAACAGGAAAATTCGCCATAAGGTTAATTTAATAATGCAAAATTTTCAGATCTATCATAGTGAGATTACTGATAATCTTATAAATTATTCTTTGTAAAATTATTATTTATAAATTATGATTTTTTTCCCTTTTTTCATTATTTATTTACTCGATTTTGATTTTAAATCATTGTTTTAAGCAAACCAGGAAGCGAACCAATAAATAATAATGAATTTAGAAATATTTGAAAAATTTTAAATTTTAAATATAAATATAAAAACCACAATCGATTTTTTTAAACTATGCCAAAAATGAGCAGATTTTTTTCATACCTTCCACTAATCGTTTATCTCTTTGCTTCATTTAAATGTAACGAAGAAGATGATCCCCTAGTCTACGAAATGGACGATCGGTAAAAGAAAACATAGTGTAAATACTTAATTTATAGTTTATATAAAAAAGGGTCGTTGATTTTACCACTCAAGGCAAATGGTTGATAATGTTTTATGCTCCATGGTGGTAATTTTCTTAAAGTTAATTTTTAATTTTTTCTAAATCATGCTTAAGTGGTCATTGTAAAAAATTAGAACCTGTTTTTGAGGAAATTGGAAAGTATTATAAGGGAAAAATGATGAATATAGCTAAAGTGGATGCTACACGTTTTGTTAAAGCTGCAAATCATTTTGATATTAAAGGATATCCAACAATTAAATTGTAAAATTTATTTTCATTTTAACAATATTTGTTAAATAAAGTTATTTAAATTTTTTAGTATTTATGGGAAAACAAATGTCAATTTTTTTGGCGAAAGAAGAAAAGGTGATCTAATTGAATTTATCAAAAAGGCTGACGCGTTCGTAAAAATATTGTCTAATTAATTTCTAATTAATTTTGATTATTTAGACCCAGAGTATCACGTATACTCCATCAACTGGATTTTGAAAATACCAAACATGAACTTCAACTATTTTTTGTTCTGGTAATCAAAAAAGAACACATGAATAGTACCATTAAAGTATTGTCTAAAAATAAATGTCTATTAAAAATTTAATATTTTTTGATTTAGAATGAATTTTTTAGTTTAGCCGAAAAGCATTTTTTAGATGCCTACTTTTATTTTGCCCTTCCAGAACATGTTGTCAAAGTAGAAAAACAAAACTTGCTTACTTAATTTTACGGACATTTATTTTTTACCATTTTAGACCGCCAAAGTTAATGACAGTCCAAGAGTAGGAGTGATCAAGGATAATGAACTTGAACTGTGGGACAGCTCTAAATCAACTATGGAAGAATTTGTAAAATTGGAACAATTTCCCACATTTTGTGAAGTAACAAGTAAATTTATTTATTTAATTTTTTTTTAAAATTTTTATATACAATTTTTTAACAAGTGACTAACTTTTATAATTTGGTGGATACAAAAAAAACTCTTCTAATTCTGCTTATTAATCTAGATGATCATTCAAAACTTCATCAAACGAGAAAGTAAAGTTTCTAATTTCAAAAATTTAAATTCAAGCTTATTTTATAAGAATACGACAAATCTTAAAAATTTATGCAAAGACCCAAAAAGAAGCCTATCATGAGTAAGACAAGTAGTGAAGTGCTCACATTAATAAGAATTTTAAATTTAAGTGAATTTGTGTTTGGCTATTCTGAAAATCATGACTTAATTAGTGGAATAGCAATTTGGTCTTTGTCAACACCATGTTTATTTATCTTAAACACAACTTCATTTACTTATAATCTAGTCAATTTTTTGGATGCCAACAACCAAGTAAAAGACTTCAGTGTAGATAAAATTTTGGATGACTTTCGAAATAAAAGGCTAGAGGTGACTTAATTTAAAATTAAATTTGAAAGAAAATTAAACAAAATTTTAGAATTATGGTGGAAAAAGTATATTCAGAACAATTAGACGACCACTTTGGGAAATTTATCGGGCTATTATAGTTAATTAATGCAGCGTTTATTAATTTAATAAAATAAAAAATTAAAATTTTTAGGAAATGTTTGTGGAAGCTCCTATAATTTCGCTTTTTATATTTGGACTACCATTTGGAGTGATTTCGATTGTTTTTTACTTTTTATGCTGTATGGATTCGAATGATCAGCCTGAGAACGAAGAGGTCCATGATTCCGACAAAGAAGATGAGCATCAATACTATTTGGACGAGGCAAGCAAATTACATGAACAAATAAAAGCTAAAGGTTAGATCTTATATAATTTTTTCACTAACAAAAACTTCAATTCATTTAATTAGAATTTAAAAATTTGGTCGATGGAGAACACAAAATGATCAAAATTCCAACAACTTCAAAAAAAGACCAATAAATTTGAAAAAATTAACTAAATATGAATTTTTATAAATGTATTTTAAAACGTTTCTCCTCTTTTTTGTTTATTTTATTTTGTGTTTGAATATATTAGATATTAAATTAAATATTTTTTGCTTAAATATGCTTTAAAATTAAAATCTAATAGAATAAATAAAATAGATAATTTTAAATTATAAAAAAATGGAAAATAAATATAAATTAATGAATTATAAAAAATTCAATTAATCTTTGAGGACTCTTGAACAGAACTCTAAGAATAAAATCAAAATTGTGACCCTATAAGTCTTTGATCCCATCAAAACCAAAAATAAAATTAAATAGATTTTTTTTAGAATTTTGTTTAAATATTGGTTTTAATTTAAAATTAAGATAAAAATTTTCCTCAAATAGAATTTCTTCTAAAATATTTGTATACTTGATTTTATTTCTGTGTGTCAAACGTCTTGATTTAGAGATACCCGCATTAAAAGAAGATTCACGCATTAAAAGAAAACTCTTTATTTAAATGATGATTTAAAATAATACATTTTATCTATTAAGTTCATCTTTTTATATAGTTTACATTAATAATATGTGATTTAAAATGATGAAAAACGCATAAAATGAATTTATTGAAATGTGAAAATCATATTAATTTTGAATTAATTTTTAAATCAAAATCAAACCTTTAAAAAAGGTTTAAAAAAAATTAATATCAATAATTTTAATAAAATATTTTTATTTTTTCTTTTAAATGAATTTTTTTTTATACAAAAATGTAACTGTCTAAATATTTTTTAAATTTTTTAATTCATCTTTAAGAATTAATTTTTCATTAAAAAAAGAGTTAAGATCACAAAAATTAAAGTCAATCAAAAAAGTTAAGAACACATTTAGTAAAGTAAAAAAGAATTTTAATGCTTTTATAAACATTTGAAAAAATTATTTTTGATAGATTTTGATATATAAACTGTTTTTTTAGTTTTACCGTGAAACTAATAATTTAATTATTATCAAACCCATATTAAAATAATCAATTACATCGAATGCTTGTCAACAATCTTTGAATAACAAAAGAACTGTTGGTTTCTTAAATTACGCTAAATTTAAGTCACTATGATGTTCATCTAGTATTTTGAGTTAACTCTTAAAGTAGAGTTAAAGATAAGTAGATTATTTATTTAAACTGTATTTTTTTATATCAAAAATATTAATATCGGACAATTTCAAATCCTTTAATTTTTAAAAAATTATAAAATGACAAACATGCTACGAATAAAAATAATGTAAACAAAATTATGAAATTTTGCTCAAAATTAAAGAAATTTTTGACATCGTAGTTTTTTTTAAATTTACATTATTTCTAAAATATACCAGATTGAACTTTGTATCACTCAAAAATAAAAAATTAGATTAATTTTTTTGGCAAAGCTAAAAATAAATGGCAAACAAGGATCCAATTAAAGAATTTATAGCTGGCGGTTTTGGCGGAAGTTGTCTGGTATTAGTCGGACATCCACTTGACACCATCAAAGTCAGATTACAAACAATGGCAAAACCCGAGCTTGGCAAGCCACCTATTTATACTGGAACTTTAGACTGTGCCAAAAAAACAATTGTCAATGAGGTTATAAAAGAAATATTTATTTTTTAAATAAAAAAGTAAATTTAATTAAAGGGAATTACTGGTTTATACAAAGGAATGGCTGCTCCTCTAATCGGAGTAACCCCAATGTATGCTATCTGTTTTTTGGGTTTTGGAGTAGGCAAATCTTTACAAACACCCGCTTTTTCGAACGGAGAATACAATCTTTTTCAAATATTCAAAGCTGGCCTACTCTCCGGAGTTTTTACAACTGCTATCATGGCACCTGGTGAACGGATTAAATGTCTGCTGCAAATTCAGTCAGCTAGCTCGAATACTGAAAAAAAGTACAATGGAACATTAGATTGTGCCAAAAAGCTTTATCGAGAAGGAGGCATTAGGAGCATTTATAGAGGAACTGCTGCCACTTTGCTAAGAGACGTACCAGCCAGTGGTGTATACTTTGCCACATATGACTGGCTAAAAAAAAAACTAGCAGATGGATCGAAGTAAGAATAAGAAAAAAAATTTTTTTTTTTTTCTAATTTTTTCTTCAGCTCAGGGTTGAGTCCCATAAAAACTGTTTTCGCCGGTGGTATGGCTGGTATATTTAATTGGATCGTTGCTTTGCCGATCGATGTAGCCAAATCCAGGTTTCAAACAGCAGCCGAAGGAACTTACAAAAGTTTATTTGATGTCTATGTTGAATTAATCAAAGCTGATGGAATCCGGGCATTCTACAAAGGATTTACTCCGGTTATACTCCGAGCTTTCCCTGCAAATGCCGCCTGTTTCTTAGGCTACGAAGTGGCCATGCAATTTTTAAATTGGGTTAATCCATAGATCTGACCATTACTTGATCTACTTGAAAATTTTTAGATAAAATTTTTGAATAAAATTAAAAAAAATAATCTTTATTTAATTTAAAATTCTAGTTCTTAATTAGATTCGGAGTCAACTACCGATCAGTCCAATGATTTAAATTAGAATTGTAAATAATTATTTTTAAGTAATGTCCCAAAGTAGAAACGTGGTTGTATGGCATCAAATTTTGTCTATTAATCACATTGACTTTGAAAAAAAAACAATATATGTAAAAAATTTAAATTTAAATTTTAAATCTTAAAATTTATCAAAAAAAATATAAAGGCTTACACTGAATTGACTTTGATTCCATTAAGTGATGAAATCAATTTAATAAATATTAATTGTAAACAATGCAGTAAGATTTTGATTTTTCAAATAAAATTTTAAAAATAAATTTTATTTTTTTATGAATTTCTTCAATTGTATTCAATGGTGATCATGAGGCTGAGTTCGATTACTGTGATCCTCTTTTAATGAAGCCTGAAGACAACAGGTATTATTTTTTTTCTTTAATAAATCAAAATAAACTAAAAGCTATGTCAATTAGACGTGATCTCCAATATTTTATATCAAATGAAGAGCTTGCCTCGGTGTGCGTGGATGCCGATGAAGGAAATGGAGAACTGATAATTTCAGTTCCTGATTCATTTAAAAAATTAATTACAAGTATATTTTTAAATATTTTATTTATAGTTTATTAAATTTTTTTGAAGAAAATGAACCGTTTATGCTAGCAGTGGAATTTATTTTGGAAAATCCGCAAGGTGGTCTGAGATTCATTCAAACAGATCTTTTAACAATGAATGACGATAAAAAAGACGTATATCTATGCACTGTTGATCATAATCCCCATTTTTGGTTTCCATGTGTTAATACCTATAATGAGCCGTGTACTTGGAAAATCGAGATAACTGTTGAAGAAGATTATTCGGTAGTTGCAAGTGGTAATCTAATTGAAATTGAGCCTACCTCATCTCTATTTTCAGATTCGACAACTTTTTTCAAAAAGTATCATTATTATTTACAAGTTCCGACATGTGCTCCCAATATTGGTCTTGTTATCGGAAAATTTGATTCAATGAATAATGAAACAGTAAATGAAATAAGTGTTTATTTTGATCCGAGACTTAAAGATCTTGTAAAAACAACAACATCGTTTTTGCATGAAGTTTTCGAATTTTTCGAAGAAACCCTATCAATAACATATCCTTATGGGTCCTACAAAAATGTTTTTGTATTTGACATACTCGAACAATCTATTTCTTTTGCTTCCATGTCAATAATGAAGTATGTTTATTAACTTTTTTATTTAAAAAAAATCAAAACAATTAAGCAATTAATTATGGAAAGTTTATTGAAAACAAAAAAAATATTTAATTTTCAATGGTTGAAAAGTCTTTTACATTTAATATTAAAATTATTTTTAAAAAACTTTTTTTTTTAGCGCAAAATTGTAATTTACTTTGTATTTATCAAAAAATTTGAGTTTTCTTAAAAGTTTTTTTTTTAAAAAATAGTGGCATTGAGGATTTTGAATAAAAACAAAAAATTTAAAATGAAAAAATTTTTTCACTATGAGTTTAAAAATTGTTCTGAAAATCTTTCAGCTGATACACATTTTGTATCACTCAAATTTAATCTCTGCAATTTAATTTGAATTATATTCTAATAAATTTACTCCTTTGAAGACTTGCAGAGATTGTGCATAGAATTAATTTGGGTAGTATAAAGTTTGTATCAGCTGATACATTTTGCAAAGCAATTTTTAAAATTATAGGAAAAAAGTTATTGCATTTAAATTTTTTTGTTTCAAAATTCACATTGCCAAAAATACTTTACTATCAAAATAAAAAGATTTATTTAAAAATTTAATTACCTATAAAATTAAATATTTGAAATTTTTAAAGAATTTTTAGATCATAATCAAAAGATTTTTTTATTGTTTTGGGGCTGATCAATTTTATGACCAGGCGGTCTTATTTTGTATCGAAAAAAAACGCCATTTAATTTATAGACCAGTTGGTCTCAAAATTTATTTAAGGAAAAAAAAATTTAATTCAATGAACATTTTTTTTAAGTCTCGTTATAAAAAAAAATTAACTGGTCACAATAACTAATTTGATATTTGAGAAAAAATAAAAAAACATGTAAAAATTCATTGATAATCAAATAAATAAAATTCGAAAAATAGTAAAAAAAATACATAGGTAAAAATAATTTTATAAGTAAAAACATAATTATGGACATTTTTTTTTTTTTTAAATTAGTTATTGTGACAAGTTAAATTTTTTTTTCCTTAAATAAATTTTGAGACCAACTGGTCTATCAATTAAATGGCGTTTTTTTTTCGATAAAAAATAAGACCGCCTGGTCATAAAATTTTTTTTAATTTAAATTTATTTTAGAAGTTTTAATTTGTGAATTAGAAATCATATTATGTTTTTTTATTAATTCGGTAAAATAGTCCAATTTTTAAAAAATATAAAAAACAAAAAACAAAAAACAAAAAAAAACGAAATTTGCGTTTATAAATTTAAATTCTTCTTTAATTACAAGATTATTCCAATTTAGATTAATGATTTAATCTCCTTCTTTTATATAAATAAATAATTCAGCTAATAAATATTTTCAAATTAATCAATAAATTATAATTAGCATCAAACAAAATTCTTTAATTTTTTTGACCAAAGCTTCAATTTTTGAAAATATTATAAAAATAATTTTAATTATTTTATATTTTTTTGGTTTTTTTAACTGGATAAACTACAGATAAAACAATTAAATAATGATAAATCATTTTTCTTTTGAATGCTTTAGCGTAAATCTTCTTCATCCAGATAATATAATTGACCAAACAATAGCAGCACGAAAAGTATTGGCAAATTCAGTAGCCCAGCAATTTTTTGGAACATTTATAACTATGAACAATATGCACGAATATTGGCTAGTATCGGGTCTGAACCAATTTTTTACCGGTCTCTATCTAAAAAAAGTATTCGGCAACAATGAATACAGACATATGATTTACGAAGATTTAAAAGATGTGTGCAAATTTGAAAAAGAACAAGGAAATTTGGTTTTGGACTTTAATAATGCCTTGACTAGCTCTAAAGAAAACTATAACAAAGCTCAGCTGAATGCTCGTTATCACTTAATGGGGGCTCCTCTATTCTACCAAATGATTGACAAAAAATCTCATTTAGTTGTACGGTTGATTGATGAATGTTTGACCAGAGATATTATGATCCAGCTGATCAACAAACTGCTAACCAATGGTCTAAGCGTCATTAGTCTCATTGAATACACTCACAAATGCCGAAATTCACTTTTTGTTTCAATAGAATCATTATGTGAACTTTTGGCTACATTTTCTTCCAAAGACTTAAAGCCAATTATCGAAAGTTGGGTCCATAAGCCCGGCGTTGCCAGATTCAATTGTTCATTTAGCTTTAACCGTAAAAAAAATATGATAGAACTAGAGATCAAACAAGACATGGTAAATCAAAAAGGATACAGAAAGTATGTTGGACCCATAACCATTGCTTTCCAAGAAATCGATGGTCCCTTTACCCATAACTTAATAATTGAGGACAATTTGACTTCAAAGTTTGATATCACCTGTCATTCGAAAGGAAAAAAGAATAAGAAAAAAAAAATTCCACTTATAACTGGAGAAGAAGTGGACATAGATACAAGTCATATAGAAACAGATTCGCCCATTCTCTGGATCCGAATAGATCCGGACCTGAGGCTTTTGCGAGAAATCAAATTCGACCAACCCGACTTTCAGTGGCAAAATGAAGCTAAATACGAAAAGGAGATTTGTGCACAACTTGACTCGGTCGAAATGCTAAGCAAATTTCCGAGTCCTCAAAGCAGAACAACTTTGGTGACAATCATAGAAAACAATGAGTGCTTTTACCGCGTGAGAATTCAGGCCGCATACGCACTTGCCGAAGTTTCCAACAAAATGATACACTCATGGAACGGTCCTTTGCCTTTAATATCAACTTTTAAAAAATTATTCATGTCTGCCACTGGCCAAACTTTGGTCAATTGCAACAATTTTTCCGACTTGCCAAACTATTTCTTGCAAAAAAGCATTCCCATAGCCATGGCTCAGCTTAGAAGTTCGCACAACTTGTGTCCAAATGAAGTAATACGCTTTATTTTGGATCTGATTAAATTCAATGAAAACAGCCGCAATCAATTTTCGGACTGTTGCTATAGAGCAAGCTTAATAGACGCTCTAACTTGTGCATTGTCAGCTTCCATTGCCATGATTCACAACGATCTTGGACCAAAATCAGCCAGTCTGTCTCAAGACATGAGATTGATTATTGAGGAAATAGTTCTAAGGCTTAATTTGGAAAAGCTTTTGCCCACTTATCGGCTAGTTATCACCTCTAGCTGTTTGAAGGCGTTGAGAAAACTTCAAAAGCTAGGGCTGATACCTGAAAATGTTGATGTTTATAAAGAGTATACTAGCTATAAAGCGAATTTTGAGAGTGTCCGCTTGGTTGCTTTTGAGATAATAGCCGAATTTTTATCTGGTAGGTTACTTATTTCAACCAACTTATTTATGAGTAATTCAGCCAAAAAAATTAAATTAATTCTAGAATATTTATGAAAAAAACCCTTTATGAAAAGTTAAAAATATGTTTTATTTAGCTTGAGGATTACTTTGTTTAGAAATTTTATTTTATTTTAGTTTCTAAATCAAGCTGTGATTCCTGGTTACTGAGAATTTTTTTTAATTTAAAGCTGACAATAATTAGTATTCATTTCAAATTAGAAATTTCTTTTAAAAATTTTTATTTTCAAATTCAAGATATTATTTAGAAAAAAAATCACAAATTCTACTATTATGGAGTAAAAGATGCAAATTATATTTGTTTATTCAAAAATATTTGATTTTACAGAGTAATTTTTAGGATAAAAAAAATCTCTTGAAAGTGCAATTCTTCAAATTTATTTTGAAAAATAAATAAATTTCAGCTACGTTGCCGTCTTATTTGATTGAAATTAAATAGATAACATCAAACATAGAATATTTAGTTTTTGTTTTTGTTTTAACAAAAATCTTTAATTTATATTTTTTATACAAGCATGAAAAGGACGTCAGTAAACGTCACCACAAATTTAGAAAAAAAAATCACAAATTCAGTAAAAAAATCACAATTTCAGTAAAAGTATTACTATTTCATTAAAAAAAATAACCAAATTGGTTTTTTATTCACTAAATCAATAAAACATATTTAATAGAGCGAAACTGTCACAAATTAATATATTAATTCACTATTTAGATTAAACCTGCACTAATTCGATAAATATATAACTAAAACAGTACTCAATGAACTAATTAATTTTTAAAAATCAATTTAAATAAAACAGAAAATATAAATGCTTAACTTAACTTATTTTATATTAAATTTTTTTTTTTTTTTTATTCTGAAGGAGCACTAACTCGATACATATAAACAAATAAATAAATAAATGCTCAAATATAACTTTAAATAAAACTTGAATAAAATGTCTACAGAAGCAAATGAAATCAAAAGCTCAAGCATTCAAATAAGTTGTGAGAAGTATAACGCAAAAATGCTAAAAAAAAAGAGGTTTTTATTGTCCAAATGGCTGTACAAAAAAAAATAGGTAATTTTTTTATTTTTTTTAAGTTTTTTTTTTTACTTTTATTAATTAGTGAATTTTTTACTTAATTCAGTAAATAAAATTAAAATAAAGTTATGATTTAATTGAATTAGTGCTTTTTCATCTTTTTTTGTGATATTTTTTTATTTTTTGTGTTCTTTTTCTGAAATAAATATTATAAACTGAATTAATTAATTGTTGTTTTTGTGTGTTATTTTTTTACTAAATTAGTGAAGATTTTTACTGGATTTGTGGACAGATATTATTTATGCTCGCATGAAAATAGCTTTGATTATAAAAGAAAAAAATTAAAAAATATAAAGCATTTAAAAACATTTACGATTTTTTTTTACTTAAATATATTCAATATCAATTAAAAAATAAAGGACTCAGGTCGTAGGTGAATGACTATCATAACATATATTTTTGAAAAAAAGTTTTTTTTACTTAATAAACCATGGACTGATACAAGATAGGAAATTTTTTTATTGAAACATTTTTAAGGCGTAAGCTTTTTTTGTTGTTCATCAATATCTACTCAAAAATCGAAAAAAAAACGCTTGGAGTTAATAATATGATGAAAGCTTTATTTTTACATGAAATAATGAAGGTGTCAGCAAAAAAAAATTATTTTTTATGAAAAATTTGTTGCTTCAAACTAGGTGATTTTTTTGCTAGTTTAATAAGTGTTGATTTCAAGGATGTCATTCGAAATAATAAATTAAATAATAGTAAAAAGAATATTAATTTTAAAAAAACCAAGTTTTATCTTAAAGTTATTAAATTGTAAGGCTATTTTGATTAGTTTTTTTTAAAATTATAATTATTATTGAAAGTGTGGAAATAAAAAGATAAGATAAAATTTTTATCTTTTAAACAAAGTTATTTTCATGCTTGTATAGAAAAATAATTTTCAAGTAAAATGGACAAGTACATTTCCTTAATTTCCAATTTTCCTTATTAATGTTAATAATGGGATTTGGCTCATTTCAAGGATCATAGAATAAATATTAATTAACCTCTTTTTTAGTTATATTTTTATCAAATTAGTGAAGATTTTATCTATTTGGTAAAGATATAAATTAATTTTTGACAGTATCGCTATAATAATGTTTTATTTTAGTGAAAAAATACTGAATTAGTGAAGATTTTTACTAGATTTGTGTTGAGGTTTATTGGAGACCATTTATTTTCATTATCCAAGATAAAAAGGGAATCAAAAGAAAGATTTACCATCAAACTTTAAAATGCAGAGTGATACGCCTTGTTAAATTTTCACGGAATAGAAATTCACATTTTCACAAAGTTGAATTCAAATTAAATTTCTATTTTTAAAATTCTTCAAGATATATAAAAATAAACTCCAATTAAATATCCAAAAAAAAAGCATTTCAATACTTTATCTTGACTTTGATGAATCTTTTTTGTTGATTCAAAAATATCAAAATTATTTATTTGAATTTAATTTTTGACTTTATTTAATTTAGTTAAAAACGATCCTGCTCTTTTCGATTTTTTGGCTGATTTTATTGAAAATGACCCATCTTACCTAATTCGCCAGCATATTATTCAAAGTATGTGCAAATATCCGCCATTTAAACTAAACTCGGACGAATCTTGCCTAAATACTGAGAGTGTGGTCATTAGGCTCTGGAATTTGATGGGGTAAATTATTTTAAAAGAAATTTTAATTTTCTTTAATTAAAATTTTTGATTTTATCGTAGAGACAAATTTTGTTTCAATAATTCTCTCAAGTCTGGTATTGTCGAGCTGTATCATTTACTATTTGGCATGAATAAACCTAAATGCCTAAAGCACACTGTAAGTATTCACATTTTTCCAAATTTTTCCACGTTCGAAGGCGTATTCCACAAAATGCATTTAGAATATTCCTAAAAAATCTTGCCAAGCAAAATGAATGCCAAAAAACAAATAATCAATTGAAAATAGCCTAATCATTATTTTTTTTATTTAAGCTTGCTGTTTTTAAATATTTGTTGTTTTTAATAAGTTCTAAAAAGCGGTTTGATAAGTGAATGTTTTCTCATGTTTTTTAATGAAATATGCCTTCGAGTTATAGAAAAAAAAATAATTTTTTTAAATCGATATATTAATTTTATTTTTACCTAGTCAAAACAAACAATAATCAGCAATTTTGAAGTTAAGCTTGAAGATTAATGCCAAAATCAAAAGTACCTTTATTTTTATAAAAATATTTTTTTATACTCTATTACAAATTTACAAATAAAATTAAATAAAAACTTTTAAAAATATTTATTTGTCAACATATCCTTATTTTAAAATTCGGGATTTGAAAGGATTTTTTTTTGCGAAACGTTGCTAAGGTAATATTATTTATTTAGAATTTTTTTCAGAAAAAGGTATGATTAAGCAAAAATAATTCAGATATAAGTAATCAGGAGAGTTTAAATATTGTAGAAAGTTTTAATAAAAATTTTATTTTTCAAACTCAAAAATGGTTACCTACAAGCTTTACTATTTTAATATGAAAGGCAGGGGAGAGTTGATTAGACTCTTATTTGCCGCCTCTGGACAAAAGTATGAGGATTTTCGAATCGAGAAGAATGACTGGCCAGAATACAAAGCAAAATCACCTTTTGGCCAAGCACCTTATCTTGAAATAACCAATGGAAAAAAGACAATGATCTTGTCTCAATCAGTGGCCATCGGACGCTACTTGGCTCGCAAGTTCGGCTTTGCCGGTAAAGGTGATGAAGAACAAGCTATGGTTGATATGTATGGTGACCAAATATCTGATTTGTTGAACGAATTTGCCAAATTTATGATGGAGCAAGATGAAACCAAGAAACAAGAAATATTCCAAAAATTACAAAACGAAATTATGCCATTTCATATGAAATTTTTTGAAGCCAAACTTGCACAGAGCAAGACAGGATTTTTCTTTGATAGCGGCTTGACTTGGATAGATCTATATCTTTTCAATTTGTTGGGTCTATTGGGTGATCAAAGAAATCAGTTGTTCGAACATTTTAAAGCTGTTAAAAATTTGTACGATAAAGTAAGCGAACATGGAAAAATAAAAGCTTATCTGGAAACAAGGCCGGAAACAGCTATGTAGCCGATTTATTTATATCAAAAAAATACTTAGATTTTGATTAGAACTCAATAGTTTGGAAACTAAATGCACTATAAAATTAGTTTTTTTTCCTTAATAAATAAATAAATAAATATGAAAAAAAATATTTTAATTATCTTTGTATGCCTTTATTAATTTTTATTTACTTAAATTCAGTTAAATTAGGTTAAATTCAAAAAAAATAATATCATTCAATTCAGCGATACCAATTATTACTTTCAGGATTTTGATCAAAATTTTGTATTTGATAAAATATTTCTTGCGGGTTATAATATTTTAGATAATAGAATTTATTATGTTCGGATAAATATATAAACTTAAAGGATTAGTTTAGTTAAAAATTTCAATTAAACTTTTATTGGAAATATATTTAAAAAATATTCCAAATAAAAAAAATAAGCCCTAGAACTCAAAAAAAAAAGAGTTATAGATTTAAAATATTTAAAATTACCAGATATTTCCTAGATTTTGTTTATTATTATTATTATTATTTTTATTATTATTAATTGATTCACCTCCAATTTGAGGCAATTTAGAATTTATTATAATATTAACTTTTAAAAGATATGAAATACAAAAAAAAATTAAAAAAAAGTGCTTATTATTAAATTAGTTTGTATAAAAGTCAATATTTATATTTAATTCTAATAAATTTATTCAATACATTTTAGGTTGGATCCTGGTTTATTTCAAGTTTTATCTAGAATCTAAAAAAATTCAAAATAATGCATACACATTAAAACTTTTAATGTGTGTGCATTATTTTGAATTCTTTCATTTATGATAAATGAAAATTACTCTGCATAATATTTGCAGATGCTAAATAAATTTTAATTCATTGCCTGGTAAAATTTACAAACTAATTTTGAAAAAAAGATTTTTTAAAATTAAAAAAAAAATTTTGTTCTTTTTGATTTTCTATTTTATTTTTCCCTATTAAGCCTTATGGTCAGAATAGTAGATGTAAATGCTGAAACATACAATTTATCATCTAAATCCAGGTTCTCAAAAATTTAAAAATAATGCACACACATTAAAATAAATGAAAATTACTCTGCATAATATTTGCAGATGCTGAATTGAAATTAAATGCATCGCCTGGTAAAATTTACAGAATCAATTTTTGGCTCCTTTTTTTTATTCCAAAATTCCCAATATCTATATTAATTGACCATCCCATTTTATGCCAAAAATTTAACCTATAAAATTTTCCTGTTATTTATTTTTTAATCAATTATTTTTTAGTCAGTTAGACTAAAAAAAAATATGAATATATTTTTTAAATAATTTTAAATATTTATAATAATATTTAAAAATATAATAATTTTAAACTTTCGAAAGAAATATTCTCACGCATTAGCGTGACAACGTGCCAAAAAGCATGCAATACATACGTGGATAAAGAGGTTTCAGTTTTTACAAGCGAAGAATGACCAGCCCATAGTTCAGACCAAGGATTTACATCAACAACGCATTCAAAATTTATATTTAAAAATTAAAATTTTTCAAAAAATATGATCAATCTGTAAATTTGTATATTAGAACAGATGGTAAAAACATAAAAAAATTATGAATACACAAATTTTTTAGGAAAAAATAATTTAATAAAAGAATTTTAATTAATTAAAAGAACTTCCTCAAAAACACCCTACAAATGATAAGTCTTCTTAATTGTTATAGGAAAAAATCTAGATCATACAAAAATACAAAGATAAATTTAAATAAAATATAACCAAGATAAAAACATTTGTCATATACTATTTTTACGCAATATTTCAAAAAAAAATTTCTGTACAACTACTACTGAAAAAACTTCGCAAATAGCATAATAAACTACATCTTAAAAGAGTTGTTTTAAAATTAATATTTTTTTTAAAATAAGTATAAAAAATATTTAAAACGAACAAAAAATGAACAAATTTGTTCTATTTACAAAAACTTTGAGACAAGTCAATTCTTCCAGAATAATTTACCAAGCTAGACATTTATCTTCATTAAATGTTGCTTCTTTTAAAAAACAATCCGAAATTAATAATTACCAAAAACGTCTCATCCAAACCAGCAATTTTTTGTGTGAGGCCGAACGAGTGGTTGGAAAATCAGAAAAATACGAATTTTTAGCCGAAACCAAACAATTGCTAAACATAGTAGCCAAGTCATTGTACTCAGATAAGGAAGTTTTTGTCCGTGAATTAATATCAAACGCCAGCGATGCAATTGAAAAGCTCAAATACGCCCAATTGACCAGCAATCAGCCAGTTGAAAGTCAAATTCCTTTTGAGATTCAAATAAACGCCAATGACATGAACAATACCTTGACAATCCAGGACACAGGTGTTGGAATGACAAAAGATGAATTGGTTAAATTTTTAGGAACAATTGCCCATTCGGGATCCAAAGCTTTTATTGAAAATTTGTCCAAAAATGCCGAAAATGGTCCAAATAGCATAATTGGCCAATTTGGTGTGGGCTTTTACTCAGCTTTTATGGTCGCTGATAAAGTACAAGTATTCAGTAAATCTTACAAAGAAACCGAGAACGCTTTCGAATGGTCATCGTCAGGGTAGCGGTGCTCACTTTTGATTTTGTTAAGCTGTAAATTTTATTTTTTTAGAGACGGAAGTTATGAGATTAGCGAAGCTGAAGGCGTTAGCAGAGGAACAAAGATAATTCTTCACCTAAAGGATGATTGCAGTGAATTTTCAAAAGAAGACGCGATCAAAAGTGATCTTTAAAAAATTAAAATATTTTAAATTTTAAATTTTTTTTTTTAAGAGATTGTTAATAAATATAGTAATTTTGTTGGTTTTCCAATTGTAGTTAACGGGGATAAGATAAATTTGATTCAGGTAAGGCATTAAAAAATTTTTGAAATTTTTAGGTAAATTTCATTTTTAGCCGATCTGGCTGGAAGATGCTAAAAATGTTACCGAGGAACAGCATGAAGAGTTTTATAAATTCTTGGGAAATATGGACAAACCACGTTACACATTTGCGTACAAAACTGACGCTCCGTTGAACATTCGCGCCTTGTTCTATGTGCCAACATTCAAACCAAGTCCAATAGAGATTAGCCAAGAGGGAGATGTGGGCGTTTCACTTTACAGCAAAAAAGTTCTGATATTGTCAAAAGCTAACCAAATTTTGCCAAGATGGCTGAGATTTATAAAAGGCGTGGTTGACAGTGAAGACATACCATTGAATTTGTCCAGAGAGTTGTTACAAGACAGCAATTTAATTAGAAAATTGAGATCAATTTTGACCCAGCGCATTTTAAGATTTTTGAATGACGAGGCCAAATTTGACGAGCAAAAATACATGGAATTCTATTCGGATTACAATTTGTACTTTAAAGAAGGAATCTACAGGGCTGCTGACCAAAACGAAAAAGAGGAAATAGCTTCCTTGCTAAGATTTGAGACAAACAAGACCGAGCCTGGAAAGACCATTTCCTTAAATGAATACGTAAAACGAATGAATCCAGACCAGAAGAACATATTTTATTACGCGGCACCAAGTCGCGAAATAGCCCTGAACAGCCCTTATTTTGAAGCTATTAAGAAAAAAGATCACGAAGTTTTGTTCTTATTCGAACAGTATGATGAAATGGTCGCACTTCAGTTGTATCAATTCAAGAGCAAGCAGTTGGTCGGAATTGAGCAGGAAAATTTGGCTGATAAAAATAAAGATGACTTGATAATAGAAGGTGATAGCAGGAGTTTGAATAATGATCAAGCTCAAGAAATGAAAAATTGGCTAAAAAATACTTTGTCAAGCAAAATAAAAAGTGTTAAGATTACCAATAAATTGGACACCCATCCATGTATCATCACCGCGGATAATATGAGCTTTTTGAGACACTTGATCAAAACAAGTTATATGCAAAGAGAAAAAGTATCCGATTTTTATAATTTGGTAAATTTGACTCTTGAAATAAACCCGAAAAATGGTCTCATTAAATCATTGTATGACATGCACAAAAAAGATCCAGATTTAAGCAAAGCTGTTGCTGAACAAGTAAATTTTTTTTATATTTTTTTTGTTGTGTTTATAGATTTAAAAAAAAATTTTAAGCTTTTGGACAATTCTCTAGTCACTGCTGGTTTAGTTGAAGATCCAAGATTAGTTCTGAGTAATTTAAATAGTTTGTTGGAAAAAGCGTTTACACGCAAGGTTTAAATATTAAATAAATTAAATTACTAAAAAAAAATTTTTTTATTAACTTATATTGAAATTATAAATTTAGAAAACTTTAAAAAAATTAAAGGTTCTACCGAGATTTGAACTCGGATCGCTGGATTCAAAGTCCAGAGTGCTAACCGTTACACCATAGAACCTACAATTTAATTTGAATAAATTTTGAGATAAGAAAAAATTTAAAGACAAAAAAATTGATAAAAATAAAAGATAAAAACTATTGAAGCAAATCGAAATTCGAGTGACTATATAGTTTAATTTTTTCAAAAAAAAAACTGAAAGGTTCTACCGAGATTTGAACTCGGATCGCTGGATTCAAAGTCCAGAGTGCTAACCGTTACACCATAGAACCTATATTTAATTTTCTAACAAATATTAATAATTTTTTTTAAAAATTGTTTGTTGAAAAAAAATGGATGAGGCGAAAAAAAATGAGAGAGCAATTAATAAAAAATACGAAAAATTATTATTTAAATTAATTAAATTTCTAAGCAATTTCATATATCTTAATTTTTTGATTATTAATATTTTATTAATATCTTAATATTTCTTCAAATAAATAAATGATCAAATAAATTTAATTTAAAGTTTTTTTTTTTAATTGAAATCATTTTTAATAGTGGTGAAATCGAATATGCATATTCGAACCGATATTCGAATTAGTAGCATTTAGAATGAAAATTAAGTTTGAATTTTACTTTTTAAATAAATAATTTTGAATAATTTACTTGAAAAATTGATTTATTTTAATTAAAAACTGAATCTCTAATATATTCGACGAAATAATATTTATTGATCAAAAACTGAATATAATAAATATCCTATTTAATATTTGAAAATAAAAATTGATCAAAAAAATAATTGAAAAAAAAATTGAATTTCAACTCGACTTGTATACTAAAAGTGGGTTAGGACTGATATTCACGAGTCAACACAACTCTTCAACATTTTCTGGATAACGATAGACCAAACCACCTAACCTGGCACCAGATTAAACCAACAAAAAACAAAAGTACAAAAAACTAAATATTTAAAATCTTAATTATTCAAATATTTTATTCAAAATTTTAATATATTTAAATTATTAGTTGTATTTATCTAAAATTCAAGTTAGTTTTTAAATTTTAATTAAGTTCAAATTTTTATTTAAAAATAGATAGTTTTCGATTTAATTTCAAAAATAAAAATAAAATCAAATATAAATTCAAATTTATCTTATATTCAAGATTTTATTCGAATATATTACTTTTTCAATAGTCTTTTCAAATATTTTATCAAGTTTCAATTTGTGTCCAAAAGACTAATTTTTTTCTAGGAATGAATTTTCTTATTATTTTTAATTGTTATGTGGTTCAGCTTTCTTATTATTATATTTTTTAAACCAAAATTAAAATTATGGTTAATTATGATTTGTAAAAATTAAAGTCATGATTAATTTGCGATTTCTTTCTAAAATTTTTCCTAATTTCAGAAAAAAAATAAAAAATCCCATTTCCATTATTGATTTAATTTATTTCAACAATTTTATTGGTTTTTTGGAAAAATTTTCTTTATTAAAAATATTTAAGTATCTCTTCAATATTTTTTGACAAATTTTCAAATCAGTTTTCATATTAATTTTTTAAGTTTTGATTTGCCTAATAATTAGAAAGAAATTTCGAAAAAATTTAATTTTAATCTTAATTTTAATTTTGATATCTTACAGGTTTTAAAATGTCTTTAAGATTAAAAATTTTTTTTGATTTTTTAGGTTGACAATTTTTTTTTGAAACAAATGTAATTTTATATTTACGCCATGCAATTGTGAATTTAGCCTTTTATTTTTGGAGAAAATAAGAGAAAAAATGCCTTCATTCATTTAAAAAATAAGATTCATTTTTTCCTATGTTGGTCAAACTATATCTTTAAAAGCAAAAATAATAAAAAGGTTTAATTTTCAAAAATAATTTTTTTTCCACTACTGCCATTATTTTATTAAAGATATAATTTTTTTGATTAAAATTAAAAATAAAATAAATTGCTATTATTTATTGACGATTTGAAAGAATCAAATTTCGGTTTTTGGTCTGTTGATAACCCATTCAGCAATTTTAGGATTTCCTCTAACTTTCGCCTCTAAAGCTTTTACGTGAGGATATTTATCCAAAATGGCATTTCTTTTCTCATCAAGCCATTCAAGAGTACAAAATAAAAACAAATCCGGCCATGTAATTCCGCTATTACACAAATACTCAGTTGCACTTCTGGCCACAATATCTTCCAAAATCTGCAAATTCTTTGGAATAATTTCATCATAAAGTCTTGTGTGTAATTTTGATTTTAAGTTTTCATCTTTTTCGAATCGAACTTTGGCTAATTCATTGAACAAATCACTTATTAAATCACCATAAGATTCTACTTCAGCCTGTTCCTCCTTACCAACACCAGCAATACCGAAAATGCGTGCAAGATAACGAGCTAGAAAATCAAACATTTTCAAGTTAAAATATTCTTAATATAAATCTATTTTTACCAATTGAAAGTGATTGACCAAGCCGAAATACTCTATCTTTGTCATCAATCAATTCTAAAAATGGAGCTTGACCAAGTGGAGCTTTCTTTTTATATTCTGGCCACTCATTCATTTCGAATCTAATGTCTTCGAACTCCTGAGCTGCGGTAGCAAATATAAGTCTGATTAGCTCAGCTCGGCCTCTTGCATTAAAGTAATATAATTTATAATTAACCATTTTTGATTTTTAAAACTAAAAGCTATTTAACTCTTATATATATTTAAAATTTAGGATGGTGCTTTATTTTGAAACAGTCTTTTAGTCTCAAGAATTTCTGAAATTCGTCAAAAACTATTTTTAGTCAATTTTTTTAAGCTTTCAAAAATTAAAATTTTTAAAATTCTTGTTTTATTTACAATTGTTTTCTGTAATTAATTTATTTTAATCTAATTAATCTCTATTGAGAAGAAGAACAAAAAATAAACGATAATTCCTTACTCAAACTTACGTACATTAGTACGCAAATCCGATCATAATTTGAAATACAAAAATTCCGGTGAAAATTCACCTTAATTTAATTCACTAATGACAATAAGAACCACAGCCAAATAAATAGACATATTATGAGAAAACATCATAAGTTCGATGCACTTATGATGGTTAGAAGATGAGACTTTTATGGTTAGAAGATGAGAATTAAGAGCAAATGATTCACTCATAAAAAGAATTTTTTTTATTTAAAATGATGAAAAACTTATTAAATGAATTTATTAAATTTGAAAATCACATAAATTAATTTTTCAAATCAAAATTAAACAATTTTAAAATTTATTTTGTGTTTATTAACATTTTAATAGGATATTTTTGACAGATTTTATTTTATGCGTTTTTTTTTTGTATCATTTTTTTTAAATTTTTTTTCACCCATGGTGAGTCACTTTAAATTGAAATTTAATTCTTTTAATGTCAAGAAAAAATAATTTTATAAAATTGCTCTTTAGCTTTAAGCCTCTTTTTCTTTCTATTTGCTTTTTGATTATCCATTCGTTTAAAATATAAAATTTACTTTATATTTTTGATTAAATTTTATTCACAAAAAATATTTTTTATAAAAATTCTTAATTTTTGTATTTCCAGTAAAAAAGCTGCCAATGTGGAATCAAGATAAAATTATTTAAACAAGTTTTCTCATAAGGTAAATTTAACAATTAAATCAAGGAGCAAACAATCTAAATGAAAATTTGTAAAATTAAATTTAGAAAATTTGAAGTAGTCTGCCTTGGAATATCATTGTTTAACAAACATTATTTTTAAATATTTATTTGAAAAATGAAAATGATTAAAACTATCCTTTCAAAATATTTTGAATTATAAATAAGAGTCTAAAAAAAAATTTTTAAATGTAAAATTTATTTAACTAAAAATAATTAAGTGCAATATTAAATTTTTTTAAGCATAAATTTTACATCTCTGTTTTTGGTCTTTTGGCTATCCATTCAGAAATTTTTGGATGATTTAATACTTTATCAACCAAAGCTTTTACTGCCGGAAATGGGGTGATTAAAGCATCTTTTTTATCTCCCAACCATCCAAGAAAATCAGCCAAAAATATATCAGCCCAAGTCAAACCACTGGCAACAAAGTAGCCTGAACCATTTTTGGTAATTTTGCTTTCAAAAACTTTCAAAGTATTCTGAATTGTCTCACCGAAATATTTCTTTGATAATTCAGCTTTGCGTGTTTCATCTTTTTCGAAGTGAATTTTGACCATTTCATTCAATAAATCAAGAACCTGATCAGCGTACATCTCAGCTTCAGATTGTTCTTCTGGACCTTTACCAGCCAAATCGAATTTTCGAGCAAGATATCTAGCAATGGTCAATGATTGAGCAAGCTGGAATGTCTTTCCGTTTTCAATAACTTCTAAATAGGGAGCTTGACCAAGAGGAGATTTTGGTTTGTATTCTGGCCATTGTTCTCTTTCAAAACGAACGTCTTCGTATTGTTGTCCAGCAGCTGCAAAAATCAATCTAATCAATTCAGCTCTACCTCTTAGATTGAAGTAATTAAGTTTGTATTGAACCATTTTTTTTCGAGAACTTAAATAACTTTATAAAAATTTATTTTTTACTATAAATTAAAATATTTTCTCAATTTATACCTCGAAAAAATTTTCCAAGATTCTTCTAGATTTTTGAAATTATGCTTTATAATATTTGAATTTGTTAAAATTGTCTTAAATATCACATGAATGTAATAATGACAAAGGGGTTTTAAAAATAATTATCTCTGATTTTTTTGGAAATAAAAATCCAACTAAATTCTTTATAATCTTAAGTTGAATAAGCTAATATTTACTACTAAAAAATATTTTACAACGAAGCATTTTTTAAAGCAAATATTTGGTTAATTATAGCTTAAAATTATTCAATCCTGGATTTTTTTATATCATTCTTTATAGACTTAAATCAAGATCCCCTAATATTTTTCATGGTGACTTTAATTTAATTTTAATTTTTCAGTAAAATAATACTAAAGAAATATTTTTTGATTTTTAATTTAGGAATTATGATTGAATCAAGATGTAAATTATTTATCAAATACAAGCATAGTTGTTTAAAAGTTTAAGTCATGACTTAATTTTGACATTTTTACCCTAGAAAAGACTTTAAAAATGACTTTAAATCAAATTAAATTTACAAAAACGTTAATTTTTAAAAAATTTCCTGGATACTTTATATAAAATGTCTTTTATAAAGCCGAAAAATTTTAATTTATCTACCAAACAAGTCGCGGAGAGAACTTCGTCCCCTCTGCACCTCCCCTGCTTTATTGGTTTATCTGGATTTAGTAGAATTATTTATGTTTTTTTTAAACTTTTTTATTAAATAGCTAGTACAAAGAATAAAAAAGTATAAAGGTATTATTCTTTCATTTGAGTGTTATTTTGCTATCGTAAAATTCAGATATAAATTTTGTCATTTTTGTTCCCGTAATGGGCTTATAGACTAAGAAATTACAAACGTTAATAGGCCTTGAATTGAATTGAATTAAATTCTTCTAATAGTTGATTAATTTTTTCATATAACAAAGCGGTTGGTTTTCATTTCTGAATTAATATAAACAAGGTTTAACCCATTGCTTCGCTGCTGGAATATTAAAAATTTAAAAAAAAAAAAGAGGAATTTAATTTAATTATTTGGATACCTGAAAAGCGCACATGCCCCAAAATCCAAAAATGCTAAATTTAGAAAAAAAAAAAGACATTTAAATTATCTAACCGACTGAAGAACTCTGCTCGTAGCCTTTCTTTTAAAAAAATAAAATAAACTATTAAACAAAAAACATTAATTAACAATGATGAATGAATTTTTTTTGTAATTTTTCTATTTTAGCTTTTAAGTCTTTTTTGCAAGTTGCTTTTTTAATTGGTAAATTTAATTTACTTAGCTATTCTTTAAATACTTTCTATTTTAATTGTTGCTATTTTAATACAAACTCTGCTGTATCGACTTTACCATGAGTCTTTTTTAAATGCTTTAAATCGCTTTAAAAAAAAGAAAATAATAAATAATAAAGGAAAAATATAATGATATTTAAAAAAAGGCTCATAAACACGTATCTAAGTAAATTGAGGCTTAAAAAATTCAAACCCGGGGTCTATTTTTTCATAGAAATTAAAAAACAAAAAATCGAGTTTTATTTTATTTGAAAAATGATCATTAAAAAAACTATAAAAAACATGATTCATAATTGTTTTGGTCACAAAAAATTTAATTCTGGGATCAGATTGGTTATAGGATATTAATTTTTTTGAAAAAAAGTCACTAAAATGAAAAAAGTTGCTTTCAAAATATATTTAATTTAAAAAGCTACTCTAAAATTTAATTTTGTTTTTTCTACTTTTCAAACTCCGTTTTTTTTATTATTTTAGATTATTTAATTTAAAAAATAATTCTTTTGTTAATAGAATTTACAACAATCCAATTTTTTGCTTTACTGATAATCAAAATATTTATTATATAATTATTCTATTTAAATATTTGATTGTTTAAATTTTAAATATTAAGATTCATTGAGTTTGAATATTTTTTTCTTATTAATGCTTTTTTAATATCCTTTTATTATGTTTTTTATATTAATTTTATTGTATGAATATAGATTAAGACAATTCTAAGAACACTGTATTTAAATATTAAAGTTAGTTATCGTAAGTAAATATATGAACATTTTACTGTTTTTCAGACATTTGGGTTTTAAATATTAAGATATTTGTATTAAGTCCAGTTGCTAAAGCTGACACATAGTATTCATTGTACCAAATACTAGATTTTCTTGCTGAAAAAAATGCATTGGTATTTTTTCAATGCAATTTTTCTTTATTAAAATTTTGCCCTCAGAAATCAATTTCTTTATTGATCAAATATAAATATTCATCTTTAAACTTAAATAAAAGTGATGAACATAGAAATCTAAGAAAAATTTTTTTTTTTTCAGTACTGCCAAATAAACATAATCCGACCATATGAAAATGTGAATTCCCATCTGGGGATGTGACGGGTGGTGATTATTTTCGTTTGAATAGAGTATGAAGAATGTTCGTCGTCGTTGCATCAACTGGAAATTCTGATGAAAATAGTTTTTCTATAAACAAATTGTTTTACTCCAAATATTTTCAAAAATTGACCATGTGAATTTTCAAACAAAAATTCCAATACAAAATTCAATTCTTAATAAATAAATGGATTTTGTACGTTAAGTAAGTTTTAAAAGGTGAAAAAAAAATTTTTCATTTAACAGTCCAGTTTAAAGAAAAAATTCAAAAGAATTATTTGGCATTAAATTGATTATCATTTATCAAATTATATGTTAATTTAGAATTAAAAATTTAATTTTTTGCTATACTTAATTTTCAATTACTTTAAATAAAAAAACAGTCTAAATATTTTATTTATATTTCTTTACAAATATAACCACCGATTCTAAAATTATTTAAGGAGCGATAAAAAAAGTTAACATTTATATAAAATGATTAAACAAATTGCCAAAAAAATTAGAAAATACCTTAGAGACAAATAATATTAATCTCAAAATACTGATATTTTTTTGATCATTAATATTTCCTTTGTTAATTAAAATTCATTTTTTTTTAATTGAATTTATTGAAATTTAGTGAATGCTTATGTTGTTCCATCATCAAAGTTTGAAAGGCTTGATTTTTTCAATTTAAGTTACTCAAAAAGAATTTTATTTTTGTAATTTTTGGAACCAAAATTGCTTCATTTTTTGAAAGACAATTATCGATTGTTTGTTTTTTAACCTCATTTGATAAAGCATAATCACCAAGATAAAAAACATCTTATTCTAGAATTTTCTGTGATTCTCCTTTTCTGTTTCATCTTATAGAATATTTTCCTGCTAATTTTAAAATTTTTTTAACACTAGAAAGTCCCATTTTTTTATACCGTTAAAGCCCGGTCGGGTCAATTTGACTGGACAATCATTTTGATTTATTGATTTTTTGACAAAAAAAATAGTCAAATGGACTTTTTTTTAATTTTTTAAGCCAAATCTTTAAATGGGGTTGTGAAGTTCGTTTCAATTCAGAAAAACTTGAATAACTTTTTCGCTAAAAGAGACAATTTAGTTCTATAAATGCTTAATTATAAGCAAATTTGCTTAATTCAGTAAAATAAATCTGCAAAATACCCTGCAATTTAATGCATTTTGCACGCCATTAAAAAGTATTCAAGTCAATTGTGCACTTACTTTGCAGAGTTTTTGCAGACTTATTTTACTAAATTAAGCAAATTTGCTAATAATTAAGCATTTTATATAACTAAATTATCTCTTTTAGCAAAAAAGTTATTCAAATTTTTCTGAATTGAAATGAACTTCACAGCCCCATTTAAAGATTTGGCTTAAAAAATTAAAAAAAAGTCCATTTGACTATTTTTTAAAAAATATTGGCGTCAAGAGTTATGATGGTAATGGTGATCCAAAGGAGTTTAAGAGGATGTTTGAGTTGAACTCTATCATGTTAAACTGGGATCAAACAAAGAAGTTAACTATATTACCATTGTTGTTGACTGGTAAAGCTGCTCGTTTGTTTGAAGCAATGAAGGACGAAGAGAAAGATAGCACTGATAGAATTTTTGAGATTTTAATATCTGGGTGTTCTCAATCTGCTGAATCGATGCATCAAGAATTTCTTGACCGTGCTCCATTGCCAGAAGAAACCGTGGTTGATTTTGCAAGAGCATTGCAACGGTTATTGGAAAAAGCTGTTCCAACGTTGGGTAGCAACGAAAAGAAGGTATTTTTGAAGAATAAATTAGCTGCACATTTACCAGAGAACATGCGGTTATTGATCAAGTTTCAAGCTGATAAGACATGGGATCAATTGTTGCAGTGTCTAGAAGAAACTCTTCCAAATGTTAAAGCAAGTGCTATTGGTCATAGAAGTGATGGTACAATGGCTACACAATTCAAGTTTGAGTCAGGTGAGCCTGAAGTAAAAACTGAACCTATAGAGGTTGATGCAAATGTTGCTCAATATAAGCATAGATTTCAAGGAGCATGTTACTTTTGTAAGAAACCAGGTCACAAAAAAAGTGATAGATATTTATTTATTAAATCTAAAGGTTTTAATTGCAAGAGTTTCCTAAGCAGCATTACGTTATAGCATTTGAATAATAATTTTTTTAATATCTTTTTCAGTTCAATTCATAATGAAGCTTAAAACCTAAAATCGGGCCAATTTGACCCTCTGGGCTTTCAAGTGTTAAATTAGTGATAAAATTTTCCCTATCTGAACTCATTTTTTAACTTAAAATTAATTTATTTTCTAATTTTTAATATTTTCTCAACAATTTTCCTTATTAACCGTTATGTTTTTTTAATTTATAAATTTTAAATGTAATTGATTAACCGCCTAATAAAAGCTTAAATTTTTCAAATTCAAGACAATTTGTAAAGTTTATTTTTTTTTTTAATTTTTAAAAAAATGTAGGAAGAGTGCAAACCTCGCATACAAATCCTTTAACATAGCGATTCGTAAATTTTTTTCTTTATCTTTTTAACATGGAAAAAAAAAGAAATTTTATTTATAGTATGTTAATAATAATTAATAATAATAATGAAAAATTGAATTTGACAATCTATTCTTTTGATTAAAATTTTAACTGGCTATCTTAATGCGTGTTGATAAAATAATATTTATGTACGTGAAAATTGCAGATAGTGAATCTTTCCGCTGTTTTTATTATTCTTACTCCTAAGATATTAATTAGGATTTATTACCGTATTCCCTCGTTCGATATTGCAGCCTTAGAACCGGAAACACAACTTTGACGCAGGCAATAAATATTAACAAATAATCAATTTTATAAAGATAAAAAAAAAATTTTTTGTGCTGGCGTACCAAAAATTATTGAATGCAGAATTAATTCATTGTTCATAAAAATAACAAACAAAATTTTTGAGATTATTTATATTTGTAACTATTCCAGCATTTTGATGCTGATTCCATGAGTGAATAAGATGAATGCAATGTGCAGATAAACAATATCAAATTAAATTAGAAGCTAAGCAAGAAAATAAAACTAAAGACTCAATATGAATGAGCTAAGGTTATTTTAATGAATTATTTGAATAAAAAAAATTAATTTAATATATATACAAGTGTAAATAATAATTTTAAGACTACAAGACTTATTATAATTATAAAAATACAATAATAATAATAATTAGCAGCTTTTTTACAACCTTTCTAGCTTTAAAATCGAAAAAAAATTTATAAATTAAATAAAATTAACAAATTAAAATTATTTTGTTTTGTTTATTTTTTCAGCGTCATTTTAATATACCGTTAGATTTTCGTATTAATAATAGACAATTTTCAATACGGACATAAAATATTCTAAAACCCAAGAGAATGAATGCTTATTTATGCTTTAATAACATTTATACCGAAAATTTTTATTTTTTTTATTTTTAAAGGTATTTTAGTAATATAATCAGATAATGTTAGTTATGTGATGAATTTTGTTATATTAAACTTGGTAAATCAAAAATTTAATTTGGAAACTTTTAAAAATTTAATTTTAATTTTTTGACTCAAAAAAAAGAAGATTGAAAATCAACCGAATTTATTCTCGAAATATAAAAATTAGTAAAATTTTCAAAAGTTTTAACTTGATTCAAAAATAAAATTTTTAAAAATACTCTGCTTAAAATTAATTATCTCTTCGAAAAGTATTGCTTTTTTTAGTATTTTGAAAAAGTAAACTGAAAAGTATTGAAAAGTTAGAGTATTGAAGTCAGAACAAAGGGGACCATTCTTTAGAGCAATTGAGTGAATTTTAGATAAAAATGGATATTTACCAAGGCTCAATCAGCTCAATTAATCATACAATACAGACTTATTGTTTTTTATTTAAATGAGAAAAGGCATTTTTAAAATTTAAAAATTAAAGTTTCAAATTCTAGCTCAGAAATTCAAGTCATACAGTCTAAACTGAAAATTATTTTTTGAAATATATAGCTAATTAATCAACATTGAATTTTTCTTTCACGAAATCAAGCTCACAAATTGTTCTTAATTTAAATCATGAAAAATTTTGCTTTATATAATAATTTTTTAATATAATTCTTAGCATTATTCACACGTTATCATGAATGTGCTTTTTCAAAATTTTAATTGTTTCTCAATAATTACTATTTTTTATAATAAATTATATTAGAATTTTATTCGAAATAATATTGGCGTTGTCGAGTAAAGAGACCAAAGAAGAAATCTAATTACATAAAATTTCCACTTTTTGGAGCATTTGTTTTAAGCACTATCATGATTACGAGTGAATGATGCTTAAAATTAAAATAAAATCATTATATAAAGCAAAATTTTTCATGGTATAAATAAAGAGCAACTTGTGAATTTGATTTAAAAAAAAATTAAATTTTAAAAAAGCTAAAACAGTTTTAGAAAAAAAATGGTTCAGTATAAACTGTATTACTTCAATTTTAGAGCTAGAGGTGAATTGATTAGATTGATTTTTGCCGCTGCTGGACAACAATACGAAGACGTTCGTTTTGAAAAAGAACAATGGCCAGAATACAAACCAAAATCTCCTCTTGGTCAAGCTCCCTATTTAGAAGTTATTGAAAACGGAAAGACATTCCAGCTTGCTCAATCATTGACCATTGCCAGATATCTTGCTCGAAAATTCGATTTGGCTGGTAAAGGTCCAGAAGAACAATCTGAAGCTGAGATGTACGCTGATCAGGTTCTTGATTTATTGAATGAAATGGTCAAAATTCACTTCGAAAAAGATGAAACACGCAAAGCTGAATTATCAAAGAAATTATTTGGAGAGACAATTCAGAATACTTTGAAAGTTTTTGACAGCAAAATTGCTAAAAATGGTTCAGGCTACTTTGTTGCCAGTGGTTTGACTTGGGCTGATATATTTTTGGCTGATTTTCTTGGATGGTTGGGAGATAAAAAAGATGCTTTAATCACCCCATTTCCGGCAGTTAAAGCCTTGGATGAAAAAATTCTTAAACATCCGAGAATTTCTGAATGGATCGCCAAAAGACCAAAATCTGATATTTAAATACAAGGCATTTTAGTTTTAAGCTCTTTTATTGAATAAACTCAATTATTTTGATTAAATATTATTTAATTTTCTTTCAAATTTTTATTTTTAAATAAACCTTTATTTTAAATTCAATTCAAAACTAATTTTATAAATTAATAATGATTAAATGATTTGTATTATGATCATATGATCATTCCACTTAATTTTTAAAATTATCAAGACATCCCAAAAATAAACAAATTTTTCACTTTACTGTTGACAAATTCTTAATTGTACAATGTTTTTATATTAATTAAGCCCAGACTTGCCAGATTTACGTTTTTAAAGTAATTTTTCACTAAATTAAGATTCATTTCATATTGATTTAAATCTGGTGAATTAGGGGACCAGAAATATTGGGAAATAAAATTAAAAAAAATAATTAATGCAATTTTTTATACTATTTTTAAAGGACTTATATTTTTTATTGATATAAAAATTATTTTCCTGCTTGTAAATAAAAAATAATATTTTTTTTAATGTTACAAAATAAATTAAAAAATTACAATACGATTACAAAAAGTTTTAGTCTATTTATTTAATCTTAGTATATTAAGTACTTTAAATAAATCAACTTCACTTGTCTTGCCAAGAATTATTCGAATCATGCCAATTCAATTCTTTGGCCAAGAAAATGAACCGCATCTTTAAATACTCTTCAAGTTTACTTATTGCTTCTTTAAAAGTTTATAGATTATTATTATTAAACGAGAATTTTTTTTATTATTTAGACTTGAAGTTTAAATTTAATTTAAAAACAGCTCTTAATACTAACTTTTTGATTAAAAAGCTAGCTGGAATAAATCGATAAACACTTTTTTAAATGGACTCACTTAGAATAAAGAGGTTTGAAACATGAAAGGTATAATATGTAAAGAACATCATGAATTTGTCAAGAAAAATTCATGTACATCTAATCTTCTGGAAACTCTAGATTTCATAGAAAAAAATGAGTCTAGACAAAAGTATTCCTGGTGATGTGATTCTGCTAATTTTTGAGAAAGCATTTGATACTGTTCCATTGATGGTTCCATTGATGGTCTAAAATGACACTAAAATGGATTGAATATTTCTTGAAAAATAGAAGACAAAGAGTTGTTAAATTTGAAATTGGGTTGAGTTTTTTAGCGGTGTACCACAAGGGTCAGTGATTGGTCCACTATTGTTCGTTTTGTATATCAATGATCTACCATAAGGAATAGAGAATGTTGTGAAGATGTATGCAGATGATACTAAAATGATCTCACAAATGGCATCAGAAATAAGCGCAGCGAAACTACAATCTGATTTAGACTTAGTTTTCAAGTGGACTCAAGATTAGCTTCTTCTCTTCAACACATCAAAATGTGTGGTCATGCATTATGGTCATAAAAACAAAGATTTTCCTTATTTTATAAATGATAAGCAGTTATCAACGTCAGAAACCGAAAGAGATCTTGGAGTTATTTTCATCCTCTTTTGGAATTTACAGTGCCTGTACGGTCTCCAATTCTTAAGTCTGACTGTGAGAATGTTGAAAGGATTCAACGCAGAGCTACGAAATTTGTTTCTTCAATTAGAAAAAAACCCTATGAAAGCTGATTGAAGGCTTTGAACATTCCAAATCTGATGAAAAGAAGAAAAAGAGGTGATCTAATTCAATTTTACAAGTTCATGCATGGAATAGAATTGATTGAAAAAAGCAATTATTTTAATGTCACTAAAATATAAGGAAGAGGTCACTGCTTCAAATATCACAAAGAAATTTCGAGGCTCCAGCTTAGAGATAACTTTTTATTTAACAGAACCTCTATCATATGGAACTCGCTGCCAAATAAATTAGTTGAAGCCCTCAATTTTAACACCTTTAAAGCAGGGATCGATTGCTTGATAAGCAGCAATAAATCAAATTAGCTGTCTTAGTGTGCCTTTTCAGCACACTGGCTGGCTAGTTAGCTACAGTCAAAACTACTTCTATATTACTATTACTAAGTGGTGCATGGGCTTGAATTAGGTTTCAGCTTTAAATGTATGCACTTCTATGCATGGGTTTACGGGAGCAATTCAACCATTAATTTTGACATCAAAATTTCTATTAATATTGAAAAAAAATCAATTATCTTATTTTAATTTATTTTTAAAAAATTTTTAATTTAATAAGTTTTATACATAAAATTACACGGATCCCACTCTCATGCTAGAATTTTAATTTAAATAATAATACTTCAAAATTAAATTTAAAACTCGTATCTTAAGAAACTACAGTCTTAAATCTTCTTCGATTGCTATTTTGCTCAGATTAAATTCGCCATTATCCTCGCTTTTTAGTTGATTTTTATTTAAATCAATTGAAAATAACGAGTTGTCATTGCATATTTTATCTGAATTTAAATTAAATTCGCTAAAGCCTTGGTTGATACTACCAGGTAAATGCTTGTCCTCTTGTTTTGGATTAGCTTTCTCTTTTCTACAAAAAAATTTAAGGAAAATTTTGGTTATATTTAAAAAATTAACTTTTTCAAACATGGCATCATTTTATACAAAAATTTTTTTCTCCATTTGAGCATTACAATCGACCATACAATAACAAAAGCAATCGAAGTTGTGAGAAATATTGCGATAAGTATATCATCTATATTTGCTTTGTTTGATGTCATTTACATTTATGATAGCCTAATATTTAAACAAATATTCGCTATTTTGATTTTATATTTGAATTTGCTAAAAAAATTCCTTGTCGCTTTAAAGAAATTATTAGTTATGTCGCGAATTGGTATATCTTTAGATAAATATGTTGACGTTGACGATTTAGATATTTTTTTTTGATATTGCTCAAACTTTTGTTCAACATATTTTTTATTTTAAAAACTCATTGTTTCCATATTTCAATATTTTCTATTTCTTTCTTCTTTGTATTCTCTATAAACAAAAAATTAAAATATAATTAATCAAAACTTGAATAAAAATAAAATATGTAATGTAAAAACAATTAAAATTTTAAATTTTCAAACAAAAAAAATGAAATACAGTAAAAAAATTACATTAGAAATAATTTAAATTTTAAAAGAAATTCATGCTTGAAAATTTGTCATTAAAATTATCTCATTCAAGAATTTTTTTTGGGCTAATTTTTTTTAAATTAAGATATTAATGAAAAATTAATAACTTGAATTTAAATTAATAATTTTTTATTGATTTTTACATTTTAAGATAGCAAATACTTAACTCTCACTAAACAACAATAATTTAAAATATTACATAACATTAATAGCTAATAAACCGAATCGAAAAAGTTACTATTTTTGATTATATAATATAAATAAATAACTCAGAAAATTTAAGGAAAAACAATAATATAAAATAATTCATACTTTTTTCAGATAACTTAATTTCAATCAAATTGATTTTTTTAAGTGCCTAACTTCAAGATTACGAATTCAACAAGCTAAAATTGAACAAAAATTGTATTGCTTAAAATGAAATTATTTTTGACAAAAGGTAAAAATAATTTTCGTTTACGTAATATTTGTTCTTGAAAGTGTATGAATTTACTGGGGCTTATAAGCGAATAAATAATTAAGTTCTACATTTTTGTTGAATCCAAGAAAGGGTACAGAGCATGCATTTTTTGCAAAAAAAAAGTTTAACTCTTTCATTATGTCATTATATATTTGGACTGTCTTCAAGAATAATTTGATATTTGATTAACTTGATCTTTTAAAAATTTTAATTCTTGCCAAAAAATTTTTTTTCTTTTAGACTTTGTTGATTTTGATTAATTTAAAAATAAACTTTGGATTTCTTGCATTTATTTAGAGTTTAAAAAATTACTAATGGAAAAATGACCTTTAGAATTTCGCATATTTTTTAGAAATGTAAGAACTTAAAAGTCTGAATATTGATTTTTATTAAGATAGATATTGACTAATGGAAAGCAATCTCAAGTGAATTATTTGAAAATAATAATTAGCAAACGAAACAATACAAATTAATTTCTACAATTTTTTCAAAAAACAAAAATAATCCCAATTTTTTTAAGCAAGAGATAATTTTGTTGGTATTATTAGGTATTAGAAAAAAAAACAAATTCAACACAAATAGGAGATAATTTTAATCTAAGAAAATAAAAAGTATCAAAAATATAAAAAAATTTAAAAGGCTATAAAAAAACTTTGTTCTTTATAAAATATTTGATAAAATGAAAAGGCTTTTGAATAAAAATTTGAAATACCATTTGTTGCATAATTTAGAATCGCATAAATCAATTGGCTTTCAAAATCGGTTCTTGAACGAGAGTGATTTGCACTTGTTGTTTTTACGCCCACGCTCGATTGATTTTAAATTTAAAAATATTTTCTAAGCGATTCTAAAAATTTAATTAACTCTCAAAAATACATATTTAAAAAAATATTTTTTTTCGTTCATTTAATTTACCATTTAAAATTTTATTTAATTTTCACCAAATATTTAATTTTTACTTTTTAAATAATAAATTATAATCAAAAAAAAATAAAATTAAAACGATTCAATGACTTTGTTTCTTTTTTTTAAAGTTTAACTGTAACAATTCAACTTTATATTTAATATTAAAATTCAAAGTTCAATTGTCAAAATTAATTTTTTTAAATTTTTGTATGATAGCTGATAATTATTCAATAAAACCAAAAATTATTAATTAATAAAGTTTTTTACTTTATTTAGAATTAAATCTTAAATCAAGGTAAAAAAATCTTAAAATTTAGACATAATAGTTGATAAATCATTTTTTTATAACTTAGAGAATCGTTGGAGATCGTATTATACCAAATAGAAATAGGTGAGAATTGTTTCATCATAAAACTAGTTCGTTAATTCTCGTTATTTTGTCTGAAAAAAAACATTAAATATTTGTGAATCAAGCGATTATTTAAAATTTTAAAAAGTAACAAAAAGTATTCAAAATAAAATAAGTTAAAAAGATACCAAAAATAATAAAAATTATTATATTTGATTTTTATAAGAATTTTAATCTGGTAGTCAAAATTTTTTAGTTTTTAATCTTAAAACTAAATTTAAATATTACAAAAATCATATTAGAAATGAATAATCAACTTAAAAGCACCTCTTTCGTTAAAAGAGTTTTTTTCTTTTTTATGGGTGAAAAATAAATACCTAATTCTTTTTTTTTTTAATATTTAGAATTTATTCTAAATTAAATAAGAGAGGAGAGAGAGAAAAAAAATTAAATTCATATCTCCCCTTTTTTTAAATAAATTACGGCTATGGATTGATAAGTAAATAAAACATATAAAAAGTGAATCAAGCAAAAAAATAATTTAATTTTTAAAGCTGTTACCAAAGAAATAATTTTTTTTTAAATTTTAATCTAACATTAGTTTTTTTTGTAAATATTATAAATAAATAAATAAATAAATAAATTAACGAAATACAAATCAAGTTCGACCTCAAGTTAATTCTGGTCATATAAATCCTTTTGAGTTTTCGTTTCATTTTTAGTTTTTATATTTTGTTTTCTTATTTTAAATAATAATATTTAACTTTATTTTTTAGTTCACTATTTTAAAGATGCAAAATTAAAAATATTTGTTTATGTTGTTGTTTTCATATTTTATATGTTTTCTTTATCTCCCTCAATAAATAACTCTTGCCTATTGTACAAAGAAATAAATCGAGCTTCAAGTTTATCTCTAAATGAAGATCTTCTAATTCAAACCATTTTATAACAAAATTTAATTTTATTTGGAGATAAATTTGAATTTAGCTAATCTTTCATTATTTGCGCCCAAAATTAGAAAAATATAGAAAGTCATTTGCAAAATTAAACTTTATTAAATTTTTGATTTAACTCTTAGTTTAAACGACAGGAAAAAAATTGACAAAAATAAAAAAATTGATTTAAAAATTTTTAAAATAAAATAAATTTTTCTGACATTTTTAAATTCTAAAATAAATCTTTCAGCATAGCGCCATACAATAACTATTATTTTTTATTTCAAAAATTGGTTTTTATTAACAAATTAGAATTTATAAGAAAATTTATAATGACTACTTTTTCCGTTTTTTGGACTTTTTTTTATAACGACGCTTTTTTGAGCCGTCACAATCAGATGAATACGAGTCACTTGATTTATCTGTGTCGGATGAGTCATCAAAATTTCTGTGTTTTTTTGTCTTTTTTGTCTTTTTTTTCGATTTTCTATTTTCATCTTTTTTGGTTTCATTTATTAGCTCTAATCGATTATCAATTGAAATTTTTTTATTTTCATTAGCACTTTGTTTAGAATCTGGATATAATTCTTGAAAACCACTATGACCCCATTTTTCACCATTAGTTTCTTTTGCAGATTTATATAATGCTAGAATAGCTTTTAAATCATCTAATTCTTCAGGAGTCCGGCTAGATTTTGGCTTATCTTCTTTAATTTCATCATCTGATGGAGATGGAGATTTAAATTTAGGATTTTTTTCACAAGATTTGTGTCTCTTTTTTCTTTTGTTTGAAAGTGACGGTTCTTTTTTTTTCCACATTTCTTGTTCCTCTAGGTATTTATTGTGAGAGATAGCTTGTTGTATGAATCCATTTAATACTTGCTTATTAAGCCGCTGCATCTAAATAAAATTACATATTTTTAAGATATTTCCAGATTAAATATGCCACGATTAAGCAGCAACATATAAAAAAATCCTCAACTTTAAAAAAAAAATTTTATTTAATACAAAAAATTTTTCTAATTTTTACAACAGATAACTTATTTTTAGGCAAATTTTTATTTATCTGGAGCATATGTATGTTTGTCCATAAGATCGTCAATTTTTTCCTTAAGCCTTTCAACAAAATCTGATTCAATAAGCAGATGAGTTTCGTCCAAATCTTCTAGGACAAATTTGCCTCCCACTTCACCTTTTTCATCCAAGTAAAGTAAAAATTGCTTCATCGTTGAATCACTGGCATTTTAAAAATTTTACTCACATTAAAAAAATTTTAAACATTGATCGAATTTTACCACTCTACCAATGTGCCCTTCACAACTTTAACCATGGCCAAGAAATTCAAAAATATTTAACAATTTTTTGAAATTATTTTTCACAATTAATAATCTAGTAAAAAATGCCATTACATTCATTTCATTTGAAATTATTTTTGGTAGAAATAACAAATCTAATTTTACTTTACGATCTACTAAAAGCGTTTAAACATTAAGAAAATTGAAATTTTTAATATTAATAAAAATTATACTTAAAATTTTTTTTTAAAATGTTTTTTCATTCATTTGGTTTGGGAACCAAATTAAAAGTAAATAATGTTTTTTAATTTTAATCTTTTAATTTAATAATAAAATCAAGTTTTCCTTGATATTTAATCCAAAAATCAATCAATGCACTCGGCTATTTCGATCTTCGTCAAACAAGAAAAGCATTTCGGACCCATTTCAGCCAAATAAACAAAATTCCAATAAGGATTTTGAAGAATTTGTTGCCAAGAAGAAAGCATCTGGTGGACCTTTGGCTGATAAGATAAGAGTTAAAGGTGACACTTTTTTGGGACGAATAGTCAAGAGAATAGCTAATCCAACACCATTGAATATTCAGTTTAGACAAAATTTTAATCTAAACGAAAACTATCGAATGATATACTTAATTGAAAATGAGCGTGTATTTTTGATCGTTCACAATTTGATAAAGCTTGCCTTTCCGGTCTTTGTTTTTTTGGTCTCAATATTTTTGATAGCTGAATTAAATGGACAGTCGAAGTTGTCTGTGGAAGATCCCTATCTTTTCCTGTCTTTTTTATCTATTTGGTTTTTTTTTGCCTATTTTATGTCAACTAGAATCCAATATACGACAATTTTTAGAATTTATTACAATCAAAAAGAAGACAAATTCGCTTTCATTAAAATGAAGGGTTTTCTAAAATTTGAAAAAGAAGATTTTGTCAGACAAAATGTTATCTTACGATCTATTGCTCCCAATCAAAGTGAATTTGTCAAAAATTTAACAAAAAATTTTGGAAATATTTTTATTAACAATAAGTTAAGAAATGTTGATTTTAGATTGTTCTCGTCAAATGATGTTTTACAAAAAATGGTCGGAAAAAAACAATACGATATTTTGAGGAAAAAATCAGTTGTTCAATAAAATAAAATTTAAATTTTGCATGTTAATTTGAATAAAATTAAATAAAGTCAATTAAGTGGTTTAAATATTTATTTTTAAAAATAAATAAAAGATTTTTAGTTGAATAATTTAAATTCACTTCTGAATATAAAAAAACTTAGAATTGATAAAACCACTTCTGAGTTTTTTTTATTGATGTCAGAGTATTACCTACACTTTATGCAATTGAGGTACAGAAAAATTTTCAAAAACTATGATAAATTCTTCATATAGCTTGAAATTTAAGTACATTTTTATTGATTTTTAAATATGTCCCTTTATGAAAAAAAGAAAATGTAGTATATTAGATACTTTTTTGATTGATAATATTGTGCTACTTTAGTTTACAGTTGAATGCTGTAAATAATTACAAAAAAATATACTTGTTTATTTTATTTATTAAATGTAAAATTTAACAAATATTTAATTTAAAATTGAAATACAATACTTTAAAACAATCGATATTTTGGAATGACTTTTTTGAATTTTTCATTGGTCTCATCATAATAAAGGTCAATTGAAAATAAATCATCTCAACAGTTTTAAAATCTTTGATAATAAGTAAAAAATTTTCTTTTAATAAAACAAGAGGGGGCGCAGACCCCTCCGTGACTTGTTTCAGGTTTGAAATTTTAAAATATATTTTACAGATACTTGATTTTACAATTGAGGATTTTTGATATGGCATTGAGATGTTGTCTGCTTTTGAAAATTATTTAAAAAAAAAATATATATATATATACGAATGTTTAGTTTAAAATAAATAATAATCATTCACGGGTTTAAATTCTAGGATTTTAAAGTGGTGGGGAATAACGCAGTGTAGTATTAATTTGCTTCGTAGAACCAAATTCAAAGGAGACTGTGAATTTGCATATTTAGAGATGTACAATAACGCTAACCTATTATATTGAATATATCTATTACGGTTTTTTATTTGTGGAGGAATAGTCTTTATTTCCGCGAAAACAATTAACGGTTAATTTCGTTGAAACGCTATGCTATGATTCGACAAAACGAATCCTTCTTTGTTGAGGTGAAATCACCGATGAGATTTGAGCATTTGATCCATATTTTTCGTTTATTGTCTATAACTTCATGCCAAGTTAAATTGTTTGCGTTAATTACTTTTAAACAGTAATTACATAAAAAAAGAATACAAAAGTTATTTATTCAAGTTTGGAACATTTTTACCTTATTTTAAATTTTTTAAAAATTAAAAATACTATAATTTGCTCCAAAACAATCATTAAAAAACTGAAAAGTATTTTTTATATATAGTTGAGAACCAAAAGTTTGTGACCAAAGTTGAAATTAATCTCAATTTTTTGTTAGTAAATTATTTATTTTTATTTCAAAAAAAAAATCCTGCTTGAGAGTGGATTTTTTCCAATCTTATTAAAAAAGTTTAGACAATTTTAATTCCAATTTTTTTTATTAAATTGCTTAAATTTTTTTTATATATCAGTTTAAATAATAAGCTTACCAAAATGCTTGAGAATTTAATATTGATTTCTTGTTAATATTTTATAATGTTAGAATATTTCTTCAATTTTCTTGTTTGCTATTTCTTTTTTTAGTTAAGCTTACCACGCTAATTACTTTTTTCAGAGATGTGATTTTACGTAATATTACATCATTTTACGTAAGCTTACATTAAATTAAATTCTAAATTTGATGTAATTTTATGTAATCTTAAATTTTTTTACGTAAAATTACGTAAAATGAAGTAATATTACCCGTTCTGCGGTTTAAAATACAACACTGTAGATCAACGCATTTTTAAATTTATGTCTTTATTTACTACTAAATTCATGTTATTCATAAATAATTATTTAAAGGTAATAGATATAGTAGCAAAAAACGATAGTGGTTGGTCAGATAAATTAAAAATGATCTTAGTCACCGAGCGGTCAGTTTAAAAAAATTATACTAATTTAAAAAATTTATAGATTATAAAAATTCTTTAATATTTAATAATTGACAAAATTTTTGGCTTAAAATTTTTTTTATTTTAGGTATTTTTGATTCTGTTTGAATTTAAGTTTTTTAATTTTTTAAATTATTCGATGATTTATATTTTCATTACAAAATTTTACCAAATTTTACTTTGTTAAAGTATGATAAAACCAGAACCAGAAATTCTATTTAGAATTAATAATTTATTTCATATTTAAAATTTATTGAAATATTTTGAGCATCAAAAATTTATTATAAACTCCAAATTGCCGTAAATTACTCTAATTATTATTAATATTTTTAATATCAAATTGTAATATGTAATCATCAAAAATAAATCAAAGCTTAACATTTGGAGTAGAATATCTTTTAAGGTGCTGTAGGCATGATGACTTTTTTAATCCTATTTGGAATTTATTTTGAATATTTCTCAAAAATTCAATAATTATATTTTTTTTTAAATTGTTCTTCATTTGGAATTGAAAATTTAATTTGTAATTTTAAATTTACAATTACCTTCAAAATATTCCAAACTAAAAATTTAAGTTTTATCTTTTAAAAATTAAAACCACCAAATTCATCATTAATTGAATATAAATTGATTTATAAATTCATTATTTATTTAAAGGATTAAGGGTTTCTTATGAAATGAGGAATGAATTTCTTTTAATTTCTTTTAAATTTTTTATTTTTTCAATTATTAATTTTACCACTTAAAATTTTTAATCAATTTTAATATTTTGCATTTACAAAAATATATTTTGTTTTATGTTGTTTCACCATCAATTTTTTTAAAGATCAATTTTGTCAAATAAAAATGAATTATTTTATAATTTTTGGAAGGTTTGTATGGAAAATCAAAAAGTAAAATTTACTTTTAATTCGTGAAGGTTTTTTTGAACCCACCAAGAAACTAAATAAAAATAATTTTAAATAATAAAATGAATTGAGGTATGTTTTCTAACAAAGCTAATTATGTTTTAGATTCCAAAGTCTAAGAAAAATGATTAATTAAAATGAGAAATTGTCACCAACCATGCTATGCTTTAGGTCATATAAATTAGACCAAATTTTCTGGATTTTTCATGAAATTTCGACTTGTCCGTGATAAGTTTTATATCGAATTAGAAAAATTTTCTAAAAATTTTGTAAAAGAATTTATGCAGTAGAATTTGAACAAAGACAAATTATAAAAACAATCAAAGAAATTATAAGAAAAATAATTTTTTTCTTTCTTCAAACTGTTTTTTAAAAAAACAAAAATGATAAAACTTTTTATTTTCTTATTATCTGGCCTTTTTTAATTTTAAATAAATAATGTATAACTCATTTTACTAAAAAGCATGTTTTATTAAAGGGATACTAAAAACACCTTTAATAAAATATTTGATGGGTATTTATATTGATCAAACTGATAATATTTTTTAACAAACTTTGCTTTGAGCAATTATATTTTTTGCTTTACTTGTTTAAAAATGTTTAAAAAGAAGTCTTTGTATGATTTATCTTGATAATTTGATCCGGATTTTTTATTTTTCTTAATTAAATTCAAATATTAGACTTAACAAGAGATTTATAATCAAAGCAAACAAAATTTAAGGTTAGATGGGCATTTGTTTTTTTTTTTTTCAAACAAAAATATACAAATAAATGAATTTATTTCGAATTTTTGGGTCAATATCACAACACATCAAATAAAGCTTAAAAATCATTTAAACTTTCTGAGTTAAAGGACAAACTTTTAAATGAAATTGTTTCTATCAAAATCAGTAAATTCTATTACAAATTAGTTCAGAATTTTTAAATAACTCGGGAGAAAACTTTTAAAAAAAGTGTGCCTAAATGTCTCAATCTAACTTCGTAATTAACTTATTTCTCATAATTTAATAAAGTCTAGACTAAAAGAGTATTTGTTTAACTTTTTTCTTAAACTTCAATTTTAACCAGTACACCACTATCTATCACGCATTTAGCGAATTGCTTTACCTTGAAGATTATCTGAGAGCTAATTTAGCTGGATCACGAAGCCACCTTGTGGATTTGAATAAATCAATTTTCCGATAAATTCCATAAACATTCAGCTCATTATTCGAGACTTTATTTCAAAAATCATATGATAATGGGGACGTCTAGGAGCAGAAAAGAGCGATTTTTTTCATAAATTATAATATTCAAAAAATTAAATTCGCAATTTCTAGGCAGCTATTTTTTTTGAACTAAGAGGGTTGCTTTAACTTAGATTCAAATTATGCCTTTTGGTAATTTATTTGAAATTTTTATGTTCATTACTTAGAGAGAAGAGGGGTAAGAAAAAGTAATGTGGTGTCGACTTGAAATATAAAGCAAATTCTCTATACACAATTTGAAGAAACACAACTAGGCAAAATAGAGAGAAAAAATATTTCATTATAAAAATATACGCATTTTTGTATATTTTTATAAAAACAAAAAAAAACATAAAAACGAAATTATTTTTTTTCTCCTCTTTTTTATTTGTTCCCAAGTCTTTGAAAACTCTTTGCTGATTGCGGCGCATCCCAAGCTTCAAAAGAGTAAGAGAGAAAAAATAGTTTTGTGTAGTTTATGTTGACGCCAAACTGCCACCAGTGCTAACACAACATGGATTCATTGCTTTCCAACGTAAGTCCAGAAATTTTTAACTTGGCAAAAATATTTTTTTATCTAGTTGTTAATTAGGCACAGCGTGGTGTACGTAAAGCCGACTCACTCGTCAAATACGGCCTATTCGACGAAGCACTTGCCCAACTGGACAAATCAATTGGTTGGTCATTTTTTTACCAAATCTTAAATTTTACCTTAAACTCTTTACTTTTCTTTTGACCTGTAGTTCTTTTAAATGAGCTTAAATCGGTCACATCATGTTACGACTCAATTCAAATGATAAATACACAAATTGATTCTATTGATCGAAATATGCGCTCAGTTGCAATTAAACGATCAGAATCGATTAAAGTAATTATTCTTAATTATTTGATCTAATCCTAATTCATCTCGAAATAAAAGATAAGTTATTTTTAAAGTTTATTCTACATTTTTAAACTTTTTTTAAGGCTCTTAAAAGTGTTTATCAAGTCCTTTATCGTAATTAATTTTTATTTAAAAAATCAACTTTATTTAAGTTTAAATAATTAAAAAATTGTAAATTTGAATTATTTTTAGTCGAAAATTATCAGTAAAAATTTTTTTGATCAGTGGTCAATAAAAAAAAAAATTTTGAAAAAATTTAGCACTTGCCGAACTTAATTATGTTAACTGCATCATTAAAAATTCAAATTTTTTTCATCCAAAAATTCTATCAAATAAAGACTGAAGATATTTTTAAAACTGAATTTTAATTAAATTTTTCTATTTAATTATTGTCAATAGGAAAAGCTAATTTAATAAAATTTAGCGACCATAAAAAATTCTAAATTAATCTTCAGTTGAATTTTTTTTCAAATCTAGATAAAAATTAAAATTGTTACGGTTCACTTAAAATTTATTTTGATAAAAAAAGCAAAAAGAAATTTTTGTGAAACTTCCACTAATTTAAAAATAAATCAGAGATTTAGAATCACTTCATTAATTGAAGAATATCCAAACTTCAAAATAAATTTTTTGACAAATATAATCCGATATTCGAAAACTTTTTTTATTCATCTACTAAAATTAACTGATAGAAAATATCAATACATGACAGCTTAATTTTTATTTGATTAAATTCATTTCTACGAAATTAGGTAAATAATTCACATTAGCTGTATCACATATTTTTCAATTTTGTCAGCATAAAATTTAATTAAGCTTTAAGGTTATGTTTCGAATTAAAAATTTTACCCTTTTTTAATTAAATAAAAGTCTTTAAAAAATATTTATTGTTAGAATCCTGTCATATGGTTTCGACATATTGTTAGAATAAAGCAGATTTTTTTAATATTATTGAAATATCTTTTAATATCCAGAGATAAATTTAATTATTATTATAGAGGTAAGCAAAAAATCAATGTGGTTTTAAAATGTGGTTTTTATGTGGTTTTAAAATTCATCGAATGTCAGTAGATTTAAATTGAGATTATGTTCTTTTCAATTCTAATTAAAAAAAATGTGTAAGAAGATTTCGATTTGGTGGCTGGGAATTTAATTTTTTTTAATTTCTAGATTAATTTTTTTATCTTAAACATTTATTCAAAATTTTATAAAATAAAATATTCTAGCTTCCTAGCAACTAAAGATTTCAAAAGCTGTCAATTAAAAAAAAACATATTCAAATTTTTACAGCATTCAGATTTTTTTACATTTAATAAATTATAGACTATAACAAATCAAATAATTTTTATTAACGATGAGAGATTTTTTTCTATTCAAACAGAATTAAAATGTAGATATTAACTTTTAATTAATTATTTAATTTTAATTATAGGTGAATTAAATTGATTTAAAAAAAATTCAAACAAATTTTCCATTTTATTTTGAATTAAAAAAAATATTTTTTAAGAAAAATAACCAAATTGAAAATTTGATAAATAAAAAACGATGCGAGTCGAAAGGCGACCATAAACAAAATGAATCAGTATTATTTCAAAACTCATCTAAATCTATACCTATAGCCCAATTCAACCATGCATCTAAAGTAACAAAAAACGACAAATTGATGATAGAAGAATTGTCAACCACAAACGGTGAATACAAAAAGGTTAACGAATTTCTAATAAACGAGATCGAACTACTTAAAAAAGAGAACGATTTCCTCAAAGTTGAATTATTAAAGATTCATCTAAACGACAGTTTGAACGACTTGTCGTCAAACGAGCCGGCAAACTCAAGCTCCGTTAGCAATAGCTCGAGCAGTGTGCTGACAAACAACAGCAGTGTTTCATCTCATGACATATCAGCTAGATCGCTTGATAATTTAGGCCAAAAGCCTTCCAATTTAACCATGACTAGTCAAAGAAATCTAAAATCTCAAAACGCAAATGACAATCGAATTGATTTGTCTAAGTATATAAACAATGAGGACGAAAGTGATGATGATATGTTCAACGAATTGAGTGATCCAAATGACAGCTATACCTCATCAAATCTGAGTTTGCCACCGCATGAATTTATTGTTGATTAAAAGTTTTATATCATACAACTTTCCAATTTTTGTCAGATTCGCGCTTCTTTAAAAAAAATGTTATTAAAAAAATTTTAATTTAAATGTAAATTAATCTTTTGCCGACTTATTGTAAAATAATTTTTATTTTAGTGTACATAAATTTATTTGATCTTTAAACAGAACAGCACAAAGAAATTACACGCTTCTTTTAGTTTTCTCTTGTTTATAGTATTTAGATAATCGATATCTACATTGTAAAAAGAAAGTTTAAAAAAAAAAGTTGAAAATAAAAATATCAAATTTGTATTTAGCCTCACGAACCATTCGAAATTATAAAAAAAAATAAAAAATTCTAAAATTTAGTCTTTATGAAGATTTAAAAAATATTTTTTTATTATTTACTTTTTTTATTTTACTATTATTAAATTTATTTGATTAAATAAATGTAAATTTATTATTTTTTAAAAACATCTTTTTTTTAAATGTCCGTGAAATTCTAGTTATACTGAACAACCCAAATTCTAATTAACAGATCAATAACAGAAAATTACTTCAATGGATAACTTAAAAATTAATCAATATATTGTTAAATATTTAAAAAAATTAATTAATTTAAAACTTTTAAGTAAATTAAATATTATTAATTTTTTATTTTGTTAAATTCGAGTTTCCTAATACGAAAATTCGTGCCTACACCATTGCTCACCAGTGTATTTTCAGATTTTAACTTCGCATTTAAGTAATAATGGCAAAAAATTTAGAGCATATTAAGCTTTTCTCATAATATTTATTTTTCCTCTTTCCTCTGATGAAAATCAATTTTAAATAAAATTAAAAAAAAGAGAAAATGCAATCCTAGTGTCTCATTAATTTAAAAAGTAGAAGGCTGATTAAGATATCTCTTTATCCGGTTTTTGAGAACCTTGCTTAATTTCGGAAAGTTTTACAAATTTTTTTAATGGTATCTTTTGCTTTGGTCTTTTAAATTATTGGAAAATTCAATTTTTTTAAATAATTTTTTTTCTAAAGCTTAGATCAGCTTGGTTTAAAGCCCTCTAATAATTTTGAAATGGGCTTATTTTTGATAAAAATGTTTTATTCAAAAAATAAGTTAAATATATAGGACAATTGAAAGAGAGATTTAATTATTAAAATAGTAATTATTCTTTTTTTGCCAAAAATTTTCAATGAATGCTTCAATTTTTTAATTGTCAAGGTGATTCAGATGCTTGAAATTTTATTTTTTCTTGTTTTTTTTTTTTGAGATATTTAAAAAAATATCAAAAATATTCGATAGTTTTAAAAGTAATGTAAAATGTGATTATAATTTTTAAAAAAATTTCTCGTAAATGAATTTTTTAGATTAAAAAAAATAGGGAGAATATGATAAAATTTTATCATCCAAGTTTTTTTAATTTTAGCTTAAATTTCTTAAAGTTTATTCTTTTATTTCAATAATTTTTTTTGTTTACAGAACGCGTAATTGTTTTTAAGTTTTCTAAAGACTTTTACTTTATATCGTCGATTAATCAAAGGTGAGCTCGTGAAAAATAAAATAAAGGTTAAAATAAAGTAGAATAGAATGATATTGAATGAAAGTATCAATACATTCAACTGATTATTAATGTATTAGAATTTATTTGACAAAAAAATTCAAATTTTATTAATGAAAGTTAAATACAATAGTTAATAAAAAAATGATTTTTATTGAAATTGATAGACTAAAAAACGGAAAATTTTTTTCAGTTCTGAATTGTAGATATTTGAAAATCTGAATATGAATGCTTTGATATTTGATTAAAATTACCATTGACTTATATAATCGACATTCTTTAAAAATATATATAAATAAAGAAATTTAAAGCAAATAACTTTACATTGAATCGTTTGCCCTGTTTGGCTGAATATGTTGAATTATTAATTCTGAATGAGGCTGATGAATTTCTAATTTCGATTTAAGTTTAAAAACAAATAATTTATTTAATCAAATTCAAAATTACCCATGGATGTCATTTGATGAAACAAATTTCCAAGGCGTTTGACATTTTAAACCTGGAACAAATTTTTTATTGATTTTTTTTAATTATTGATAAATCAAGTTTACATGTAAATTCATGAACAGTTGGTTTTGCCTCCAAAGTTGCCTCTCTTTGGACATACATATCGTCCTTGGGAAGTTCGTATGTGGTGTAGTGTGACTGGAAAGGAGGCACATGATGCTGGACATCAAAAGTAGATTTACTTCTAATTTAAAGAATATTTAAAGGAAAAAAACCTTTTTTCGAATATTCAAAGCATTTCTTCTATCCATGACCAACTGTTTCCTCAATGCTTCGAAATGTATAGCCTCACTACCCATGTTTAAGGAATAAGTCTAGTTTTATATGAACTTTAACAAAAAATATCAATTATTTCAGCAATTTAAATATTAGATTTTGCTGAATATAAAGACGAAATTTTTTCAAAATTTTTACTTAAGCTCTTCAGATTTTATTTAATAAACATTTTCATGGAACTATTTTTGTTCGATTAAGTTAAATAAAAAACAAAAACCAAGCTAATCTTTTTTTAATACAAGCTAAATTGATATAATGTAACCATGGTTGCAGTTTGTTTTAAAAAGCTTTTTTTATTTCTTAGACTTTAAAACCTTAAAGCTAAATCTAAGCATTTGGAGAATCTTCCATGAACGCCAACTCTGAAAAGGTTTACTAATAGCTTAAAAAATAAGTTTACACGAAAATAGCTTTTTTTTAAATTTAAAATAATCAAACAATTAGTGAAAGTTTAAATAAAAAATAGATAAATTAGAAATTAGAGGTAGACAATTTTAATACTTAACTTAATTTAAAATAAAACAAAATTCAAAATTAAGTTGAAAAAATTCATTTGATTGATTTGATTTGATGAACGCTTTATACTCAATCAAGAACTTGACTATTGAAAAGTGCTAAAACCTCTTAAGCGGTAAATCTTAATGGAAAAAAGGATTTTTCATTTCAAAAAATTGATTTTAATTATTCACTTTAATTATTTAAAATATTTGTTGAAACAATATTTAGCATTTCCAATGTTATGGAAATGGAGGTTTAGGAATAAAGTTTTTAATTTAGACAAATAAATATTCACTCTAATTTACTTAAATAAATATAATAGTGTTGATGTCTGTTTACAACTTAACTTAAATAGTAAATTTAAATGGAACGAGAAGCTTTATAGAGTCAATTTAGAAATTTGAAAATTAAATTTTATTTTATTTTATTAAAGAATTAGAATTTTCAGCATTATAAAAAAAATAGGAAAAAAAAATTTAAGGAACTACAATAAATTTTTACTTAAATAAAGTAGTTTCCAAAAATTTTTAAAAATTTTTCGAATTTTATAATTTCGAATTATATTATTTTTAGAATTATATTATTTCCAAGAGTTTGTTGCATTTTCAGTAAAGAGTTTTGATATTTAAAAAAAACAACATATTTTATTATAGAAAGCTTTAGAAATTGGATTTCTTTCATTTAAAAAAATAACAAATTATAAAAAACAATAACAGGATTCGGTAATTTTTTGAATAGATTTTAAAATATTTTTAAATCGCGTATAATATATTTTAATAACTAAAATATGTAACCAAATAACTAAAATACTGAATTTGGAACTAAATAAAAACATTTTATTTTATTTTTGTAATTAATGTCAATTACGTTTAAATTTATCACTTTTCTAATTTGTTAATACATAATTGATTGAAATGAAACTTTTATACAACAAAAAAAAACAAAAATTAAATATTAATTAATCTGATAATGTTCAATAAAAATTTCCGCTTTTTATCTTTCTTGCTTCTTTTATCAAATTAACTCTTCACCATTTATATACAAATGTAACCTTATCCCATAAATCCAAAATTAAAAAAAATGTCCTTAATCGAAGAAATCCCCAATAACATTTCTCAAGATCAGGTTTTTGAACCTAATTCAAAGAGAAAAACTAGAGGAAAAGGTAAAACTTATTTTCCTTTCTGTAGTTTTCTTTCTTTGGAGAATGCTAAAGAATGCCTAGATCGAGAATTTGAAGGAAATAACTGGACTATAAAAAGAGCGACCGAAACATTGCAAGCAGATGTAATATGGTATCAATGTACAAAATGTACTATTCGACTTAAAATTGTCCCCTATTTGGAAAGCAACGACGCAGTCATGATAGAAATGACTAAAGAGAATCATGAGCACAGTGATTGGGAGTCACGTAAAACATACTCAGTAATTAGAGAACCAGCAAGAAGCAAGATTATAGAATACGAGAAAATGAGTAAGTATTTTTGTAAAAACTAGTTTTTTTAAATTTTCATTAATGATTGATCAAAAAACAAAAAAAAAATAAATTAAGTATTTTTTTTGTATTTAAAAAATATATTTTGATTATATTTTTATTTTTTTTTTCTAATTAGTTAATTTGTGTTACTTTTTTCTAAAAAATAATATTAAATAAATAAATTTGTTCTAAATTCAGTATTATAGTTTTTTTTTTGCATAAAATAAACACAGGTAATAATTATATGCCTTTTTAAATCAAACTAATTTGTGCAATTTGAACTTTAAAAAAAATTTAATTTAACTATTTACTTAATTTTATGTTGAAGCCTTTTTGAAATAAAATGTTTAAATTACCCTATATTGCTTTGATATCGTGCACCGAGAGCCATATCAGAGAAATTACCCGCAATTACACACATTACTGGATATGTAGGTCTGCAATTAAAAACCAAAAAAGCAAAAGTCTTTTGTTTAAGCAATAAACTTGATGCAACTATCTCTTTTGGTGACAAAAATTTTTAAATGCTTCAACATCTTAGCATACCTGAGAATGTCAACAGACAGGATCCTTAGAGTAGCTTTTTTCTGTACACCACATGGGAAAATAAATGCAGGAAGACCAAAGATGACCTAGACAAATGAAAGATATGAAACCCTCATGGAGACAAGACCATGTTATTGAATGGAGGGGAAGCGTGGACAACTTACTCTCTAAAAGCAGTTGAAGAAAAGAATTAATTCAATATAAACTTTAAAAAATTTCATTTTAAAGATTTTATGTCGAAACCTTTTACGATAAAAAACTGAATCCCATTTAAAACCCATTATTTGAAAAACACTTTTAATTTAAGCCCTTTTCAAGAAAATTTTCGATTAAATTATTTTTTATTCGGAAATCTGTATTGAGCTATAGCACTTACATAATATAGTTTTAAATGTTGTTGATATAAATAACTTTTTTTGAATTCAACGCTTTAAATTTGAATTCAATTTTAGCCAAAGGTATACAAAGAATATACAAAGTATTTATTTATCATGTGAATATTTTTTCGAAGAGATGGCTTGACTTAAAAAATTTTTTGTTGGATAAAATTAATTAGAGTGTTCATGACCGAATATTCAAAGGGAATTTTCTTTGTCACTTTTGACTCAGAGAACGAAATGAGCAAGTTTTTAAATCTTAATTGGGATTTAATATTCAAAAATACATTTTTGAATTCCGCTTCAGCCAAATTTCATAAGAAAAAAGTTAATTTATATTTTAAATGGTCGTTAATTTATGAATATTTTATTAAATAAAAAATTTTAATCAGTTGCCAATTTCTTTAAAAGAACACTGATCAATCCATGATTGAATCAAAATTTTAAGTTTCTTCAAAAGATAAATAAGATCATTTAGCACATCAAACCCTCTGCAGCAAGAAGTGGCAAAAGAGACCAACTTCGTCGTGAGATAGTCAGATCAAGACAATTTTTCAAAGAATCCAACTATAAATTTCTTTTAAAAATTTTTTATTTTAAAGGAAGCTCTTCCCTTCTTTCCTAATTTTAGAAATAAGATGAACTTTTTGTTCATTTCCTATGCAGAAATTTCCATTCAAACAATGTTGTGGTAATTTTTCAATTTTATTTTAAAATTAACTTAAAATTTTAATTCTTAAATTTTATTTTCTTGAGAAATGAACATCAAGTTCATCTTTTTTCTAAAATTAGGAAAGAAGGGAAGAGTTTTGGATTTAAATGTTTTAAAAATTATTTAAATGTCTCAAGAAAAAAAAATTCAAAAATAATCAGTCTAAAGAATAAATTTTTTACTTTTTATTCAAATAAAATACAATCAATATTTAAGTTAGTTCCATCGATTCTTCGACATTATTATTTTGATCCTTATTATCTTTGAAACTATCTTTAGTTACTTTTAAATTTGCATTCAAGTCCATAACATCCTGCACTTGCTCATCTTCGTCAGTTTCATAAGCATCATCATCATTTTCGTTCAAATTCTCCTTGTCACCATCAGCTTCATCATCCGAAGCCACATTGACCAATTTTTCCAGCAATTCTTTAACGTGTGCCTTTAGTGCATCATCCAAATAGCGCTGCTCGAATTTAATTTTTGAAATCATCTATTTAGCATCATAAATTAATAAAAAAACTTTGGGATTTAATATTAAAAAATTTTACCTCATCAGCTTTTTTAAGATAAAATTTTGCATTTGAATAATAATCTTCGCCTTTACAGTAATTTACCCATCCCAGCATGTACCATATGTAAATGACTTCATCATCTTCTTCGACCAATTGTTCCAAAACAGTAACTGCCTTGTCATATTCTTCGACTTCTGTTAATATCCTAGCTGTATTTATACGTGAATCATAGCTTAATGTAATAGCTTGACTTGGGTCTGTCAAAGGACCGCATTCACAAGCTTCTAAATACTTGGGCAACCAATTTTCAACACTATCTAAAATAAATTTTTTCGCCTGATCCATCTCATCCTTGCTGAGCCAGTAACTGGCAAGCAATTGAAGTGTTTCCGGATTTGTACAGTCATATTCAATGGATTTATCCAGATAAAGTTTGCACAAATTTTCTGCATCTTCTTCCATGCACAAATCTGTCAGATATAACTCGGCTATGGAGCAAAATGCAGTGGATATGTCAAGTTTTGTGACACTATTGGTATCGTTATCTTCATCTTGCTTTGATGTCGAAGGCTGATTTGTGTCACCAGATTGTTTATTAAATTCAATTAACATGAGTTCTACGCCTTTTTTGTAAAAATTAACTGCTTCAATTCCGGACGAAAGCTGGGCTAAACACATGTATTTACTAAAACCATCGTCTGGACTCAGACCAACTAGTTTCTCATAAAGACTCTTCGCACTCTCCACATTGCCCATTTCCATTTGAATCGATGCCATTGTGTCCAAAGCATGCAAGTTTTTTGGATCTATATCCAAAGCTTTTTTGGCACATTGGAAAGCTTTTTCGAGCTCATACTGGTCCAAAAAGTCTTCAGCCTGATAAATTTTTTAAAAAAATTGCTTAAAAATTTTCAGAATTATTTACATGGTCCAAAAGTTCTTCAACTGATAGCTTTGATTTAGACTTTTTTTTCTGTTGGGCTTTTGGATAAAAAAATTGTCAATAAAATTTATTTTTTTTTTATTAATTACTTTTAATTGCCGTGGATCTCTTTAATTTTCCCATTTTGATTTATTTAAATTTTGTTTCTTTAATGGTTAAATTGAAGCGAGCATGGATTTTTAATTTTAAATTATAAATTTATTTTTGAATGAATTGTAGGTTAATTTAGATTTGCTGCACAAATCCAGCTTTTATATTTTAAGTTTCAAAATTAATTTGATGTTTTCTTGAAAAAATTGTTTTGTAATTTCTAATAGCCTATTTAATTTTATTTAAAGTAAATCATTTATAATAAATAGTTTCTAATTTTTTGATTCATTACTGAAAATTAAAAATCTGAAAATATTTAATAAAAAACGAAAAAGTTTAATTGAATTTTTTAAATTATAAATTTAATTAGTAATTTAATTAATTTAATTACATGAAGAATTTTTTGATTTTTTTTGACTAAATAATTTTACTCACTTAATCTCATTGCCTAGTAAAACTCTAAATCAACAAAATTTAAACCATCTCTTTCAGATGTTATAAACTAATACCACAAAAATAGTAAAAAATACCACAATTTTAATAAAACATCCTCAATTTTAATAATTTTTCACACATTTAATACTTTTTCCACTAATTTAATTAAATCGCAACTATTATAGTACTTTTGATACAATTTTAATAAAATGACAATATATTCATTAAAAGTGCCACAAATTTAGTCAATTATTAATTGATAATTACCGATAAGTTTTTTTCTATTTAATGATAATCAAGTCATGTCAAAATTAAGACGGCATTAAATAGAAAAAGACTTGGGTTAATTGAATTTCTGAATGCATGCCGTGAAAATTTGGTTGCAGATTGGTCGAGAGCTAGAGCAGAAATAATCAGAACAATCGATCCAGATACAAATGAACCAAAAGAGCTTGTAAATTTGAATCTCAAAAAATTCCACACTGAACCAATCATTGAGAATGATGATCTTTTAGATGCTCATGATTGGAATAAATTGGGAAAAACAATTCAGCATGTAGGTGAATATTATATGGTTAGAGATGGTAATGACAAAAAAAATTGTAAACTGTCAAGAGATGAATGTAAACAATATTTACAAAGATTACAAAATAAACCATGGAAAAAATTTGATGAGATGATAACAGATGTTTTCAGTATTCATTCATTGGTTGAAAAATTACAAATGTTCACATACAATAGCATAAGCTTACAGACTCAATTTGGTAAATTTCAATGACGTTTTTATGGACCTACCAATTAGTAATAAGAAGAAAAAAGGAGCTCCACAAAAGACTAATTTTTTGAAATTATTTGGAGTTTTTTTATTATATTTTTGGTATTTTTTATTAAATTTATGGTGATTGAATTAAAATTGTGTCAAAAGTACTATAATAGTTGCGATTTAATTAAATTAGTGGAAAAAGTATTAAATGTGTGAAAAATTATTAAAATTGTGGATTTTTTATTAAATTTGTGGTAAAAATTACTATTTTTGTGGTTTTTTTAATTATTTTTATGGTTTAAAAATATTAAAGCTCATAACTGGCAGTGAAATTTTAAAATATATAATAAAATAGAATACAAATGTATAATCATAATAATTTTTTAAGAATTTAAAATTGGTTCTGAAAACTGTAAATTTTTCTTTTAACTTAATTAAAAAAATACATTCTAAAAAATTTTAATCAGAAATCATTTCCTAATCATAGTAAAGCCATTTACCAATAATTTATTTTCATCTAAATCTTTTAAAATTAATCTTGGCCTAAATAACCAGAATTTGAAAAAGTCATTTTGATCCATTTTGATTTTGTGTTTTACATTCAATTAAGTTGGTAAAATTTTACAATTTAAGTCTTAAATTTTTAAAAGGGAGCATAAAGAATTTTGTTAAATAGAAATATTACCATTAAGGTTTCAGATGTAGCACATCATTTAACCTTTTGCCTTTCAAAGAAATCAATTTTTTTTCTAAGTCCAAAATTAGTTCTATAAATTGTATCAGATAGTAAATTATACAAACTAATTATGACCTTTACAAAAATGCACACAAACAAAATTCAGAGTTGTTTTAAAGTCAGAAGTCTTAAGTCAAGTCTAAGTCCAGAATTGGACTTTAATTATATAAAAATTTTTTATGAATGTATTTTTTTACTCACTCAAAATATTTTTTTTATTAAAAAAGAATTTATTTAAATAACCGAAACCGAAACGAAAATTACTAAAACAAATTTTAACCGAATTTTTGGTTGACCAAAAAACCAAGCAAAACCAACATCACTACTTTAAACTACAAAATTTGAAAAAGATACGTATATCTATTTGCTCTTACAGCTCTTTCACAAACTATGTAGCTTGGGACGTGCAAAGGCAGAGTTAGAAAGCCATTTGTTTCCTATTTTTTTTATGATTTACTAAAATTTAAGGAATGAAAAAATATTTTTAAAATTCATTTTTTTTTATACCCTGTTAAATTAGTTAAATTGTTTAAATAAATTCTTATGTTAAAAAATTATTAAAAATTTCTTTGTACAATATAGCAATATTTGTCTCTTTTTTTGTCTAGAGGACTAATATCAAGACAGAAAAGTGGAATTTACAAAATTTTTCACAACGAGAATGCGATTGAGTGCTTTGGGTCTTAAGGGGTCCGGTTAAATCAGATATTAGCTTAAAGCATTCATTCGAAAGAATTAATAATTTAAAAGATTTTCAATATTTTCATTTGCTTTTTATTTCAGTATTTATTTTAATTATTTTTCTATACATTTTTCGTAATTGTAAAATTAACTTGTAAGGATAAATTTTTATAAAGTATTTAAAAATTTTATTTAAAAATCTACTAAGTTAATCTAAATTTAAATTTAAATTAATTTTCAAGTTTTTATCCAACTTATGTATTTGTAAATAAAAATGAAGACAACAGCTAATATGGCTCTTTAATTATTTCTCTTATTTGCTCTCGCACTTTTTTATTCAAGTCGAAAAAATTTTCGGCTAAATCTAAAGGGAAAAAGAACAATTTATCCATATTTTCATGCGTTTCATTCAGTTTTTCAAGAATTTTATCACCCAAAGTTACACAATTGTACGATGAACATTCAAAAATGTTTGTTAATAATCTAGAAATCTCACCAATTTGATTTTGTTGAATATTTGCGAAAATTTTTGGATACTTGTCACATTTGTTTCCATATTGACGGTCATTTAGCATTTTTAATACCATCTCATCTATCAAATCATTGGTTTCATATGTCTTATCATTTTCAAGCATGAACTTAATTGACAATATTTGTAAATCTTTGTTTTTTTTTATTTCAAAATTAATGTCATTCGGAAAAAAAAAATTTAAATTATCTGGCTTTTCTTGAATCTTCTCTTTCAATTCGGAAGAAATATTAGTCAATTCTTTGACATCACTCATTTTAATTTTTTTGAAATAGTCTGATTCGTTAAAAAATATTTTAGGATGTTTGGTCAAAATAAAATGGATTATTTTTCTAAAAACTGTATCAAATATTTCCTGCAATTTGGCATCAACGTCATGTTTATCCGATGTTAGTGATTGTTTATAAAAATCAAATAAAAGTGCATCTTTATCGTTTATTTTCAATTCTTTTTTTAATTTATCTCTAAAGTATTTCAATAACTCATATATCTTCTTATCAATTTTTCCAATTAGACCTTTTGAAAATTCATCTTCAAAAACTTTTTCAATCAAATGTCCTTTTAGGACTTTGAGAACTTTGGGATATTTGATTGTTACTGGTTTTTCCTCTTTGAATCTATAAACATACTCTTCGTTTTCTTCAAAATCATTTTTTGATGTTAATTTTTTTTTAATAATTAATTGTTGTATTTTGTTCTTAATATCCGGAAAATTATCAAGTCTGTTTATTAAAAAACTGTAGTCAGGTTCTAAGTTTTGATCAATTGATTCTTTTATACTTATTAAAAAGTTCAAATTATTTCCTTCGAAAAAGTCTCTGTCAAACAACGAACATATTAAAATAGGATCATAAAGATAATTTTCAAGGCTGTATCGTTTGGTGCAAATAATTCTATTTTTTAAATCTGGAATTATTTGAAAATTGTTTTCATAATCGTTATTTCCATCTTCATCGTTATCTCTAAGTCCAAAGGGTTTAAATAAATCCAAACTGTTGTCTAAATTCTTTTTTTTATAAAACTTTTTTTGAAACTCAATTGAACTCAGTTCTCTTCTCAAAAAATCCATCAAAACATTTTTTCCGCCTCCACCTCCAGTTAGAGTTTTTGCCGAAGAACAAAATTCCAATTGATATCTTCGAGAAAGAATACGATTTCCATTAAATCCACATGACTTAAATCTGTCTTGACTGGTCAACTGTGAATTCTGTTTTCTTATCTCATTTGAATACTTCATCAAAATGCCGTACATTATTTCGTAGAACTTAAAATCGATGTGTGACTCGACATAAACTTTTATTTTAAAATTCATTAATTCTCTTAAGTTGTAAGTTAATTTAAAAAGTGCAGAGAATTTGTGACATTTTTTTATTTGTCTTTCATGAGTTTGTTTATCAAGATCTATTGTCCAAATTGTGTCTGGATCAGCCAGTGAAATAGTATCTGGCCTATGTGTTGTCATGAATATTTGGATACCAAGTGTGCTCAACTCTTTTAAAACGGAGAAAAATATTTCAATCAATTTCGGTTCTAAATGTCGATCTGGCTCATCTAGTAAAATAATATCTACTGGTAAAAATTTTGTATTAATATACTTCATTGCAAATAGATTGATTATAAATAATTCACCAGATGATGGTTCTATCGTTTCAAACTCAGTCTTACCTGGCTTATTTTTCTCTATATAAATTGAATAATCATCATTCAAATAAAGTCTTAAGTAAAATTTTTCTAAATCTTTATTTACAAATTCAAGCGGATCTTTGAAATTTCCAATGCTTTCAATCCAATCTTGGATAAGAATTTTATTAATTTCTTGCTCGAGATTTTCCCTGTTTTCACTTAATGAACTATTTTCTTTTTCCCATTCCAATCTAGAAATTTTATCTGGTGACTGTGTTTTACGTTTTAAGATTTCCTTCTCATTTTCATTCAATCCCATGTTAATAAAATAATCTACAAGACCTTGCCGTATATTTTTAATTTTACGTATAGCTGTTAAGGGGTCATTTGACACATTTTCTGTATCATGTGTATATTTTTTTATCATAAGTAAATAAGTGGCTACTTGTCTAGCAGAAAGCAATCTCTCGTATTCATTTTGTATTTTAAAATGTTCTTCTATTTCTTTATCTACCAAATTTTCAATATTCACATTTAATTTTTCATTAAAATTAGTTTTCATATGAGTTTTTATTTTCTCTAAATATTGATTATCTATATTTGTTGATTGTTCATAATTTTTTTTCTGCTGAATATCTAATTCCTTAATAATATACGATATAAATGGTTTATCAGTATTATTCATTTTAAAATTCTTATTTTCTAAAGATTTTTCTTTTGAAATAAATTGATGATAATCACACGTTGTAGATATATTTTCCTTTAAACAATTTTTTTCCAGCATCTCTAGAAATTTTGTCTTTCCACAGCCATTTTTTCCAGTCAAAATCATCATACTGTTGATTTGAATATTTTTGTGACCAAAAAATATGTCTTTATCATCTTTTAAATCTTCAAATTTAATTTTTTTCAAATTCTTCTTTTTATTGTTATCAACGACCTCAATGAATGAACGAAAAGGAAGAGTTTCGTTTAATTCTTCATGCATTTTAATGGTTTAAAAGAAGTATTATTTTGATTTAAGAAAAAATTTAAGTATTTTAAAATCTAAATTTAAAAAATTTTAAAATTCTCCTTGTATATGGAATTAAATTTTTGTAAATTCACACTATTGACTTCGTCGTACTGTTGATTCTAAAATAAATATTTGAAACTTTAAAACAGGTTAATATCTGCTTTGAAAGTTTAATGCGCATTTAAAATTTTGTGATCAAATTTGAACACTGAAATAATTTGAAATAATTTTCCTAATTAAAAAAAGAAATATTTAAAAGGCATGCATTTGAATGCTAGGTAAAAAATAAAAAATGCTGGGCAAAAAATTAACAATGCTATGTTAAAAAAAAAACTAATTTAAAAAATAAAAATACTAGGTATTTTTATATGCTAAGTGATGAAATTCATAATGTAATGTAAATAAATCAAAGTGTATTTAAAAGAAATAAAAGAGCTAGGTTGCTTGATAGATTTTGAGCTACTTAGAAAAAAAAATATGTATATTTTAATAAAAAAGTTGATATTATTAAGCTTTCTAAGAAAAACTCGAAAAGAAAAATTTGGAAAACTATAAAATCTTCACATGTCATTCTCATTTCGATGAGCTTTTTCGTGATTGTTGATCTCCGTATTACTACTGGCCGTCCTACCTTGTCGCCCTTGAGGTGTGTAATACACCCTACGTATCACTTGATCATCAGCTTCTCAATTGATGCGCAATGATAAGTAAGAATTAATACACTTGTCACATATCTCAGAAGATAGACGCTTCTAGATGCTAATATAAACATTTATATAATAGCTCAAATCTTGTCTTGATTAAAAGCCCGTTTTCTTGACACGAACTCATTGGTATAAATAATGATTCCGTACTCAGTACTTGAGGAGATATTTTAGTGATTAGACTAACTATATAAATTGTTAGAGCTCAACAATTATTTAATAAACTATTCAAAAGTATACTTGTTTTATCATTCATTAACCCGCCTTACAGGTGTCCATTGAAGGACTCTTTTTGGTGTCCGTGATTCTTTCATTCTAAGTATATGCCCGAACCATCGCAGTCTTTTGTTAATAATAATAATATATATAAGCTGCTGCAAGACTAGCTTGCGGAGGTGGCCTACTAGGAGGTGACTTATGGTAGCTCCTTGCACATTACACATTGAAAAGTACTGCAAAAAGAAAAACTAAGAGTTAAGGTTACAGATATAAAAACCTGTAAAAAGAAACATTTTATAAATAAATGTTCCTGTTCATGATTGTTGACTGTTGTTCTTAATGCATTGACTTAATGGCTCTGAATATGTACTTCTGTATATGTCAGCATTCGACAATGTCTCAGGCCAGTGTATCCCGAGAATTCTCCTCAGGCTTCCAGTGTGGAAAGTGCTAAGGCTTTTCCTGTCAGATTCACACATCTCCCAGCATTCACTTCCGTGCGTCAGCGTTGCTTTTACTACACTGTTGTATAGTTGAAGTTTAGTTTCCTTACTATAACTGTTTGATTTCCATGCTGGTCGGAGTCTAGCAAAAGCACTCTTTGCTTTGTCAGGTCTATTCTTAATGTCTCTGTATGTTCCCAACACTGTACTGATAGTACTTCCTAAGCATGCGAATTCACTTACACACTCGATTTGTGTGCCATCGATGGTGATTGAGATATCCAATTTGGTGTTTATTCATACAACTTTCGATTTGGCCCCATTAATTTCGAGTCAATTTGGTTTAGCGTTGTTCGCCAAATCTTGCATCTTCATATGCATATCTGCTTCTGTATTTGATATTAGCACCAGATCATCCGCAAAGTCTAAGTCTTCAAGTTTTGCTGTTAATCCCCATTGAATACGCCTTGCAATAACATTTGTTTACTTCATGACTTGGTCAATCGGTATTAGGAATGGGACAGGTAGAACGAAACATATAAAAAGAAAAAAAAAACATATAACCAATTTTATAAAATGATAAAAAACATAAATTTAAAATCCAATTTTTTTTAATAGTTTTAGTTTAATAAAATAGTTTTATTTAAAAAAAAACATGTAATCAATTTAAAATTAAAGATACAAAGCAAAAATTCAAATCCTTTGCGCAAATAGACGAATTAACTTTTTCACCAAAATTTACAAGTATTTTTACACATTTTTATCATTAGGAATAGTGTCAGAGAGAGAACACACCCTTGTCTGACTCTTGTAGACACTTTGAAGCTCAGATAGGAGTCTTAAATCAAAAAGGTACTGGAATAGAAGATGAGCGCCTTTATAAATAAAATTTTAATATTTTATTTTTAAAAATAATTGTTATGAATTTAAATGAAATGTTTTTTCAGTTTAGTAACCTTTAAAATTTTGAAAAATTCAAATCTGAATTTTTTTTGACATGGACTGTTGACCAACTCTGTTAATAAACAAATTTTTTCCATAAATTTTAAATTTAAACTTATCATAAATTTAAAATCATTACGTGTCAATAAAGTATTTTTTTTGTAACACTATGTGTCAAAAGAGAATCCGAAAATTTAATATTTATTTTCTTGTCCTCGAACCGAAATTTTGAAATAAAAATGAATACTCGAAAAGAATATTTTTTAAATCCTTTAATCATTGTATAATAGAATTAGTTTAATAACTAGAAGATTAAAAATCCATTTGAAAAATTAGCACAATATTATTTAAAAAAATATCAAGACATTTTAATTTGATCAAAGATTAAAATAATTTTTTTTGCATTGAATACATTTTTAATTTCTGTGTAGGAGTAAAAAAGTGGTTTTAATTTTTATTTTTCTTCAAATTTTTTAATTTCAATATTTTGCAATGTCGAGTATTAAAGAAATCTACTCAGAAGCAAAAAAAGCCTTAAACGCTTCAGCTACTGATCGAGTTGTCGGCCGTGAAAAAGAAAATAATGAGATATACGAATATTTGGCCAGCTGTTTTGAGAATAAAACTGGTTTAAGCATGTACATAAATGGCCAACCTGGAACTGGAAAGACATTCTCTGTGAATACCATGCTAGATAGTCTAAAGGTAAAGTAACCACTATTTTATGAATTTTTTAATTTTTTTTTCAGGACGAGTTTAAATTTAAAAAAATATTCCTCAACTGCATGTCGATCAAAAGCATTCAAAATTTGTACAAAACAGTCCTATCTGAAATGATATCTAATAACATAGATTCAAATCTATCCTTGCCAAGAAGATGCACCAAAGAAAGCTTACAAAAACTGATTGAGTCAACCATTACTTCAATAAAGCACCATTTAATCCTGGTCCTTGATGAGATCGATCAAATTGAGACGACTATAAAGGCCAGTTCTGATATTTACAGACTCTTTGAATTTCCATATTTGCCAAATTCAAAGTTGATTTTGGTCGGAATTGCCAACTCTTTGGATTTTACTGACCGTCTTTTGCCAAGACTGGAACTAAGACCTGAACACAAACCAAAAGTCATTAAATTTTTGCCTTATACCAAAGAGGATATAATTAGCATTGTAAAAGACAGACTGGCTCGAGTACAACAAAATAATGACAATTGTGCAATTATTGATGACAGAGCTTTGATGCTTTGTGCCACTAAAGTAGCGTCAACAAATGGAGATATCCGAAAAGTGCTTGACATTTGTCGCAGAGCAATAGAATTCAATGAACAAGAAGCAAAATTTAATAATTTAGATACAATTAAAACAGTCAACATAGCTCAAATGATGAAGATATTTAATCAAGTAAACCCAATAACTAATTCTAATTTAGACCGAAATTCGATGCCGCTGATGCAAAAGATACTTTTGTGCACAATTTTGCTTTGTAATATTGAAATGAAAATTAAGGAAATTACCTTGTCGAAAGTAATTTTTTTTGAATTTATCTATTATTATTAATTTTGTCTATTAGTTATTTGAAAAATTTAATAAAATTTGTAAATCTTATTCAACTAATGTTGATAGCGAGTCGGAATTTGTGAATTTATGCACTATGATCCAAGATAATGGCCTAATAGAAATTAAAAAAGCCAAAGAAGTCAGAAACTTTAAAGTAATTTGATACAAAAAATGAACCGAAATTTATTATTTTTTTAAGTTGAGCTTGAAAATTGATGAACAAGAACTAAAAGAGAAATTACAAGACGAAACTTTTATGGCTGACATATTGTTCAATCAGTCTTATAAATAAATATATATACTTAATTGGGACAATTTTTTATACTTAAACATTTTTTCTATATTTCAATAAAAAAATTAATGGAATAACATTCTTCTTTTTTCCTTTAAAATGTAAAAATAATGTAAAATTATTATATTTTTAAGCATTCAAAAATAAAAAATAGCATTTTTTTTTTTAAATTTTAAGCCGTATTTTTCAGTCGATCACGTTAGGTGACCAATTTTTAAAAAAATTTGAAAATGAAAAAATTTATTTAATAATGTGACAAAAAATATATTAATATATTTGATGCTATTTGTTATCTAAGATTTTATGCCTCTTGTTTTTCATAATAACCATCACAAACAGGACAAGCTAGCAAATCCTTTTTTCACTTTCAATTGTTTCTTTTTGATCTTTTTGAATTGGATAAAGCAGTTTTTTAATACGTTTGAGTTTTAAAATTTTATAAGATTTATAGCGTAGGGCGATTATTTATTATTTTAACACAGGGGTAAAAATATATCACCTTTTTATTTCATAGATCAAACCAATTTACTCTAAAATAACACTTTTAAACAAAATATTTTTATAAGTGTTTACCAGAATAACAATATTGTTTATTAAATCTTGTATTTATTTTTTTAAATTAATTTTTGTTAAGTATCAATTTGAATATTTTATTCAACGAAACAAGATCAAAGTTTGATATGCATACGTGTATTGTGCTTGGGACTTGGGACACAAAATACTACTTATATCTTTTTTAGAATCTTTAATTTAAAAATTACTCCTCATCAGATTAACTTAGAGTCAAATATATATTCGAGAAATTAATTTGTGTTATTATTATATTTTTTTGAATGTTGATTATTTTTAAATAATAATGATAGAATGAAAAATATACATTTGAATACATTTATAAAAATAATTTTTTCCATATATGTAAAACTTAACACCTAAAAATATTCAAATTTTTTAAATATTGAATCATCAAAAATTTCTGAAAAAAAAATAAAAATAAATTTTTTTTTTTGCTTTTTACTATTTAATTATTTGTGACTTGGATGATTCATTTTTTATTGGGAAATGTCATTAAACAAATAAATGAAAAATGTTATTTTTCAATCATTTAGAAGCTTTCTAATGTATATAAAATCAAATTAATTACATTATGTTTAACTAACTAAATTAAAGTATAGTTTTCTATTTAATCATTGTAATCATTAATTACACAATTTAATTTTTTGTATTTAGTTTAAAGTTTGATAAACGTGAACTGATACAATAGATAGAAGAGTCGTTAATAAAGGCTCAAAATTTGGAATTATAAATCAATTTCAAAAAAGAAACTTAAATATTCAATCAATCTAAAAAACAAGATTTGTTTATAAATCAGACATAATGCTTGCTCATTAAAACTCCAGCTTACTAATTATCCTTTCGAGCTCTAAAACCAAAACACTTGTATGGAGCCTTATTTTTTTTAAATATCTGACTTAACAATCGAGAATCTTAATGTTTTAAAATAATGGAAATATATTGAATTTCATTAGATAATTTCTTGCCAAATTCATGTCTAAACGGTAATTATTTCCGTGTTTAATTGGGTAAATATTTTATAAAACCAATTTTGAATTAATGCATAAAATCAACTTTTTACAAAATCAAGTTTTTTTTTATTCAGAGTTTGCATTGATAAAAAATAAGTAATTTATTTTTGATCATGTCTAAAGCAAAAAATCATTACTCGAGTGACATTTACACATCAATTGCCAAAAAATCAGGAAATTCATCCAATTCAGAAAGTTCGACAGATGATGGAAGCGACTCACCAGTTCAAAATCAGCAACCAGTCCGAGTATTAAAAAATTCATTAAGCGCCATTTCATCAGCTAATATGCGTAACAATCCATCTAGCTCAAGTGTATCAATCAAAAAAAATCAGTCCAACACGCGAAAAGAACAATTCCAATTTTATCTTGATAAATGTATGAGGGGGCTGTCACATAGTATAAACATCATTAAAGCTCTTATTATGCGTCTGGTTTTTTCTCTACACTCATTAATAGCTATCATTTATGTTTATTTGGTAAAACAGGATGAGTGGTATTTTTTAAATTTTTGTGGAGTTGTTTTTCTTTTGATCGAACTCTTCATTACCATAATTCGCCGCAAAGGAAAAGAGCCTAGATGGTAAATTTTTGATTCAAAATTTTTAATTCTATATACTTTATTTATTAAGAAGTAAAAGTTAAAAAAATTTTTAATTAAACTTTTTTTTAAAAATTTCTCTTAAAGTTTGATACTAAGAAGGGCCTTTTTTAAACTAAAACAAAGAAATTTTTTGAGACTTCTAACTTGAATTTAGCAGAATTTATTTTATTTCTATAGCATAGTAAAAAAAGGTGATCTTTAAAAAAAAGAAATTTTCATCAAAACGAAAGCGATTTAAAACATATTTTAACCCATAAATTAAGTTATATAAAAATCCTTAATTTAAAGGAAATCTACGATTTATTTTAAAGAAAAATGCTTTTTTAAAAAATTAATAAAAGTTCTTTAAAATAAGATTAGTTTGTAAAAATCATGTTTTTTTAAATTTTATTCACAAAAGATTATTTGAATCTTTTTCTTAGATTTGATTAAATTTATTTCCAATAAATTTAATTTTTTGATTACTAAAAATTTAAAAAAATAAAAAACCCACATTACAATAAAATAAGCAGCTGTTTTCTGATGTTTTTCAAATAAATATCCACTGGGTATTATCCAGTCTTTTGCAAAAGTTTTGAAAAAAGTCAATTCTAGTCTTAATCACTTTAAATGTATCACTTTTCAACAGTTCTGGTTTTAATCAAAGTCTCATTCTTTTAACTGTATTTTTTAGTATTGTGAATTTTTGAAACAAATAAAAAAAACAAAAAAATTAAAATGAAAAAACTTTTTTTACTATGAGTCTAAAAATTGTTCTGTAAAATAAATCATCTGATAAAACTTTGTGCCATCCAAATTAAGTCTCTGCAATAACCCTGCAAGTCTGCAAATCACTAAAAATTGCAGAGTTATTGCAGAGACTTAATTTGGATGGCACAAAGTTTGTATCAGATGATTTATTTTACAGAACAATTTTTAGACTCATAGTAAAAAAAGTTTTTTCATTTTAAAATTTTTGTTTTTCTTCTTTGTTCCAAAATTCACAATGCCGTATTTTTTTTTGAATATTTGTTTATATAATAACAAAGTGATCTAAAATCTTTAAATAAAACCTTAGAAAAATGTTTCTACTTTTAAAAATTTTAAAATTATTCTTTATGTATTCTAAAAATACCGTTGATTTATTATTTAATTAAAAAAGTTTTTTTTAAGTATTTGTTAAGAGCTTAAGTAATTTTATTTCATCCCCTGTCCCAAAAAAAATTCAAAAATCATTTAAAAATTTTAAAAGGTTTTTTCCATGTTTTTTTATCTACATTTGCACGATGATTCCACCTATATGGTTCATTGAGCTGACAAGGATCGAACAAGCGAATGCAAAAAGACGACTAAACTACACAGACTTAGATCCATTGGAAACCCTTTTCGGTTTATCGGAACATCTAGGAATAAATGATCAATCAATTTTATCTAATGCTGTAAACACTGAAGATAAATCTTTTGAAAATTTTTAATTTCTTTTTTAAGAAAAATTTGCAACAGCTGGACATAGGCACTATTGCTGTCACAATGGAAATATCGCTTTTGATGCTAGTTATTCTAGGTCGTTGGTTTTTGCCAAAAGGCAACATCAGTCGAAGCACCTTATCCCAGCTTTTACTTGTTTACATGAGTTTGGCATCCGACATTGTTGATTTACTAAGTCTGCTGAATGAGACTCAGGTACAAGAATCATCTACCATGCCCTATTTCACCTTGGCAATTTTCTCCTGGAGTCTTTTTCAGTTTAGTCTTAACTTGGTTGTCACTAGAGGCAGAAGTTTTCAAAGTGTTTCGTTAGATGATGAAGAGCAAGAGGATGAAGAAGAAGTAATCGAAGATGAAAATGCTTCTAAATCATTTTTGGAAAAGCTGCACACTTATGCCATCAAAGGTAAAGAGCCCACAAAAAATAGTAACGCATCAAAAAAATGTTCGAACAGAAAATGTTTTAGGCTAGACATGCTGGATACAGAGATGTGGAGTATACTTATCACTTTGGTATTCCAAGATGGACCTTTTTTTGCTTTGAGACTCACAGCTGTTTTTAAATATGATGTCAGAACATTTGTAACCATGTTTTTTACATGCAAAAATGCGATCATTTTATTTCTACAAATTTACCGGCTCTCAGCAATTTGTACCGAAGCAAAAAGTGTAGATAATGATGCGATGGCTTCGAATAAAGCGGATGCCATTTCTTCTTTGAATTCAGCAGCCAGTTTTTTGGATAAATTTGTGGTGTTGTCTTATGCGCAAAATTTATTGATAAAAAAATCAGACGATAAAACAAGAAGCAGTCAGCAAATAATGGAAGAAATGGAAAAAAGACTTCTGTCAATGAGTCCAATAATTCTTAGATCTACCTTGAGCAAATTGTATTCATACGCCGTTGTTCTTACTCCAAATTACAATTTAAGTGTTTCATGTTGTGAATGTGATTGTCACTTAAAAGAGTATTCAAATATTCCTTAGATATTAAAAAAAAAAATTTTTCAAATAAAGTTTTTGCTGATTATTTTTGAATGCTAAGTAGGATTTATGAAAAAAATTTTTTTTCCTTTAATTTATCATATTTAAATTTTTTTGTAACAAATTTGAAAAGTAAAATTTCAGTAAACTTAAAATTCAGTGTATAGAGGCAGAACTTATCACTATTTTTAAATTTTCAAGACTTTTAATTGAACGCCGAATTAATAAATTTAACTTTTTTCTTTAATTTTTTATTTTTTTGTCCTAGATGCTGATTTTTAATTTGAATTTTTTAAAATTTTTAGAGCTTTTTAAATTTTTTTTGGAAAAAAATGCTTCCGTAAATTCAAGTTATTTTAAGCAAATGTTAAGTTCAAGCCTTTCAAAAATTACAAAAATAGAATTCATTAAGTTAATTAAAAAAATGAGCTTTTGAAACTTTGATGATGAAACAACATGATTAATTAAACAAAAAAAATTTATTTTAAACACGGAAAATATTAATTTTCAAAAAAATTTTCTCTATGATCTATTCTAGTTAGAAATTTTTCTTGCAATTTATAAGTTTATTTTTTTTTTTAAATTTTAAATAAAATACGAAAAAATATAATCGCTACTTAAACAAATTTGAATTTTGTAGTAATAATTTTAAAGAGATTCAACAAACAACTAACTAACATGTCCAGACTAATTATTTTTAAAGTTATTGAAAATTAAGTATAGCAAAAAATTTAATTTTCAATTCATACTTAACATAAAATTTAATTAAAATTAATCAATTCATTGCCAAATAATTTTTAATCTTTTGTTTTATCTTTTAAAATTTTAAGAAAAAACTTTTGTAAAAAATCCATTTTTTTACTAAGAATTTAAATTTTGTATTGGATTTTTTTTTAATGAAAATTCACAATGCCATGCAAAGTTGATTTTTCCCAAAACCATTAGATTTATGCAGTGGAATAATACATTTCATCAATTAGAATTTCTTTCAAAAAATAATGATGATGATGCCATTTGCTGGCTAAAAATTATCCCTTTTTGGTAACAAAATGCTGTGTTATTCAAAAAAAACATTTATTAAATATTTAAATTAAAAGTATTCTTTGACAAAGGGGTACGTGATTTTGATTTTAATTTGAATAGACTGTGACAAATTCCAAAATAAATATAACTTTCATTTTATAACCCTTTTTCTACAAGAATTTTGGAATTTTTAGAGACAAAAAATCATAAAAGTATAATATCTAATTTTTTTATGAGAAAAAACAAATAACTACGAAAATAATTTTTTGAGAGAAAAACATATAAGCTTAGCCTGTACTAATTGTACATGTTGTTTTTTCCTAGATAAGGCTATTTGTTATCATATGTGTGTTCTGCTGTATACTTGGGATATTGATTATCTTGGATTAAAGGTTAAATATTTATAAAAAAGAAAGACTGGTAAATGGTATGAGACGGAAAAGATTTATGAACTTATCTTTTTGTTGACTTATGTTTTTTCTCCTTTTTTGATCAATGAAGGATTGATTAAAATAAAATTAAAAAAAACGGTAAATATTTTTATCTCTTTTTTACTTGTGTTTATTTATCTTTAAAAAAAAAAATTTGATTTATGTGATCTTCTCTTTTTTTATGTTTAATTGTCTTCTTTGTATGTTTTTTTTCTACCTCGTCCGTTGAAAAACGCATAAAATTAATTTATTGAAATTTGAAAATCACATAATTTAAAATTAAACCATTATAAAAAAATTGAATAAACAATAAAAGTCAATAATTTTAATAAAATATTCTTCTTACGTCATTTAAAATTAATTTTTGAATATACAATAATTTAACTGACTCTTGAAAGTTTGTAGGTATTTTTTTCAATTTTTATTTTCAGATTTAGATTTAATTTTTTAATTTTCATTAAAATGAAAATCAATTAAAGAAGATTCAAACATATTCAAGCATAGTAATGAAAAAATTAATTTTTATGTGTTGATTAACATTTAAAAAAAAAATTTTTAACAAATTAAACTTTATGTGTTGTTTTTCTTTTTAATTTGTTTTTAAGGGTCTAGTGGAAAATGTGAACAATTGTTCACAAAAAAATGTGACTGTTTTGTTCACATAATCTCTGGTCACATATTTGGTGACCAAAATAGATAAACAAAAAAATTTTTCGAGTCCAGTTTTTATTTTTTGTGAACATTAATTTTAGAATAAAAGTTTAATTTAAATACAAATAAAAAAAAAAAAGATAAATTCCTGAAATTACTTCTTCTCAAGAAACTTTGAATGTAGTAAAAACACCACTCAGCAAACATGCAAACCCTGTACCATGTGATTTATGTGGAGAATTAATGAAAAACATCAAGGGTGTAAAGTTGCATATGGCAAAAATACATAAAAACTAATAAAAGAAGGAATTGGAATTTATCTTTTTTTTTTTTATTTGCATTTAAAATTAAACTTTTATTCTAAAATTAATGTTCACAAAAAATAAAAACTGGACTCGAAAAATTTTTTTATTTATCTATTTTGGTCACCAAATATGTGACCAGAGATTATGTGAACAAAATGTTCACATTTTGGACTTGATACTCATGGTCACATTTTTTTGTGAACAATTGTTCACATTTTCCACTAGACCCGTTTTTAATCCCCGCCCATTTGAGACGGCTCAGAACGACAAAAATTAATGTGGCTGTAGACTCTTCTGCTTAGAAAGGTCTTTTTTATTACCCTAAAAAACTGATATAAGACTCAGACTTTTAAAATTTGTTCAAATAAGTCAAAATCATGATTTGTCACTTAACGAAACTCTGAAAAGAACTAAGAAATTAAAAAAGTTAAAATTAAATCCTGATATTCTTAATCATTAAAAATTTGTAATTTATCTATGATTTTAATTTATTTTAAAATGTTTTAAAATTAAGATAAAAGTTAGTTATATTTGCTGCAAAAGAGAGAAAACATGTTTTTTTCTAAATATTTGGTTTGAAATTTTTAAAAATAATAATTTTTTTTCATTTTTTTAATCATATTTCTAGGTTGGATTAAAAAGTAATATGTGTTCAATTAACGAAGACATTCATGTTGAAGCCAAACCAGACCTAAAGTTATAGATTTAAAAAAATAAATAAACTCATTAGTAACCATTTTTTAAAGATTATTTAGAAAATGTCTAAAATGTGATCAAAACTCAATAGTTGTTACTCGAATAAACGATGCTTTATGCAAGTATTTTGATTTAACATAAAAATTTCAATCATATCAATCTTTTTACCTAAAGATCTTGTTTTATTGAATATTTTACTCATAAATTCCGAGCAACTATTGGCAAGAGTAAAATTTTTGAAAAAGATGAACTAGTTTTATTACCTTATTCAGCCAGTGGGTCATCAGTGGCCATGCTACACTTAATAAAACAAGTGATCATTTTAAAAATTTAATTTATTTTAAAAAAATAATCTTTTATTTTAAAATCTTTTTATCTAAGGGAATGAGTGAAGAAGCGAAAAAGAAATTTACATTTAAAATAGTTTGTTTATACATCGAAGATTCGTTCGATCGAGACGCCAATGAAGCTAAGCGAGTTGAATTCCTGAGACAAGTTGAAAAATCAGTTGAAAATTTTGGATTTAAATTTTATTTTTCTCTTTTCGAAAATGTAAAATTTTTAATTTTAAGATGCTAATTCATTTTAAAATATAATTATTGAAGTGTTTTGAAGAAAATGATGGCAAACTTTTTACAGATAAAATCGAAAAATTAAATTTTAATTGTGACAATCGAGAAAAATTTTTGAGCTTAATTAATTCATGCAAAAGTCAAACTTCAAAAGAAGAACTATTAAAACGTCTTAAGTAAAATTGTTTTTTACCAATTTTAAAAATAAAGATTAATTTTTTTAAGAAATCAGCTAATTGAGCGAGTTGCTAAAAAATTGAATATAATCAAAGTTATATTTCCTATTTCCTGCACTAAGCTAACTGTAGACATGTTGACCAATTTTGCAATTGGTAAAGGTGCACACCAAGCAACAGAAATGGTAATTTAAATCTGTATATAGAATTAATGAAAAAAAAATTTTAATCTTTAAGTCACTAGAAGAAAGAAATATTAGCGGACAAATTAACCTAAGACCTTTGAGGTATTTAAGTTATTTTAAAATTAATTTCTATGATTTTTATTTTAGGGAATTGACATCAAAAGAAGTTGCTTTTTATAATCATTATAGCAATTTAAATGACAAAATTTTGATAAAAAAATCAACAATAGAAGTAATGCTTATTTTTATTTCTAATTTAGTTTTTGATTAATCGGATTTGAAAGAATGTTCCAAATTCAACTATTTATAGACTTACAGAAAAATTTATTAACGGGCTGCAAAATGATTATCCGACTACTGTTCCAACTATTTTTAGGTAAAGTTAGATTTTAAAAATTAAAGCGTTTGGCAACCAAAAAAATTTTTGCAGGACAAGTGATAAATTAACTCCAAATGAAGACTTATCTCAAGATCATACTTGTATTATGTGCGGATTGGCTATTGATACTGATAAAAGTGCTTCAGCTACAAGCTCCGCAATAAATGATCTTCAATATTCGATTACAATCTCTCGAATTGAAAAAAATTTAAAGTATTTTTTTAAAATATATTTTCCAAACATGAATTTTTCTATTTTTATTTTTTCAGTGAAAGAAAATTTCTTGTAGATAATGTGTGCTACTCATGTTCAATAGTTCTAAATGATCTGGTAATTTTCAAATTTTTGTTTTAATTAGATTGATTATTTTTTTAAAGACTAGTGTAACTCTTTTACCGGAAACTATGAAGCAAAATTTAAGGTAAAAATTTAATGAGTAATCTAAGGATCCCAATCGTTAATCTGGCAAAATCTAAATAATTCTACATTTTTAAATTTTCATATTTTATATTTTCTAATAATGTTTATGCTATATCTCAGAAAATTTTTATTTTGGTAATTTTTAAAGCTTTTCGTAAATATTGCACAAAAAATATTAGAAAATATAAAAATATGAAAATGTAAAATTATTTAAATTTTGCCTTAAATCTTAGTGTCTTAAGGGTGATGTTTGAATTCATGGAAAAATTAATTCATAAAAAATTAATAAATCAAAAAAACTCATAGAATAAATTTTGCAAGAAAAACATTTCATAGAGGTATACTCATAGAATTTATTTTTCATTGAAATTATGTTCCAAACTTTAATAGAAAAATATTAAGATAAAATTAAATTAAATTTGTTTTTAAGAACAAATTTTGAATTTTATTACGTTTTATTAACTCTTTTCAATTAAATTTTTGTTTATTGTAGATTAAAGGAAAATTTTAAATATATTTTTAAAATGATAAATTTTTATGAATTATTTTCCCATATTTTATCCCTTTAAATTTTATAAAAATAACCCTATAAAATTATAATTCTACGAAAAAAAAATCTAAGCATTGAACGTTCACCATCTTAAGCATAATTTGGTATTTGTTAATTTTGTTCAAAATAGTTCTATCGTTTTTAATTGTAGTTAAATTTATTAAGATTTTTATTAGAATATTTCTTTTTATTTTGACTATTGTTCTTTAAAAATTTTAAATTTTGGTTTAAAATTAAGCTTTGAAAATTGGGATCCAAAAAAAATAAAATTTTGATTTACTTTTGCTTTTAAAGGGATAATATGAAAGAGCAAATCAAAGGATATCTAATCGAAGATTAATTAATATTTATTAATAAATAATTTTTATGAAAATTTTTGCCTTTTTAATTCTAAGTCGTGGTGCTCAAAAACATGTTCTAGTATTTAATTTCGTGAAAATTTGATATAAAAATGCATTGATTCGACTTACTAGTTTCTAAATCAATCAACAAAACTAAACAAAAAATATAATAATTCATTTACTTTTTTCTAAAATTGATTCATTAAATATAATACTGCTTAAAACCCGACGGACTTTTGACTTTAGAAACATCCAGTTCCTTATTAGAATGACTTTTTTTTTGAATAAACACAAAGCTGAAAGCAAAACATTTTATTTTTCGGGGTTTATTAACTTTCACTTATCATTTTCAAAAATTTGTAAAAAAAGTTTGAAAGAGTAACTTTTGGTAAAAAATAATCAAATAAATAGAAGCTAATTTTTTCAAAATTTATTAGAAAATAATAAAAAATTCAAAAAATTGAGCATATTTTTGGCATTTTCATTTTTACCAATTTTTACGTAAATTTACGTAATTTCACTTTTATATAATGTAATTTTACGTAAATTCACTTTTTATTACAAAGTAATTTTACGCAATTTTACGTAAATTTACGTAAATCCACTTGTTCACTTGTAAAATCGGTACTGTATTGAATTTAAGGAAAAATTTAATTTAGATTATAATTAGAATTTTTAAAATTAAAATTTATATTTTTTTTAAATTTTGGAATAAATCTCAAGCTTCAATTCCTCATTAAATCTAAAATTTGACTTTAATGCAAACTCAAAGTTTAAAATACATCTTTGGAGGATCCTATGTAAGAAAAGAATGTTTGAACATTTACAAGATGGTGTTAGTGCAGACTTGTTTTTAAGTCACAGTTTTAAGTCTAAGTCACAAAAATTTAAGTCAAAGTTATGACTTGCAAAAAAATTTTTATCAATACCTGCTTCATCAGGACCAGTTGAAAGAATTTTTTTTTAAATTGGTTACATTAACAGACCACATAGGTCAAGATTAACAGCCAGGAATTTGGAAGCAACTACTTTATTGGTATCAAATATGGATTTGTTAAGTCATTGACTTGAATTGACTTAAGACTTGTGACTTAAAAACAAGTCTGTGTTAGTGTATGCAACAAAGCTATGCTTCTTTCTATTAGGTTGCAATATCGAACAAGGGAATATATATCATTAAAATTCTAAAAAAAAAATTAATCAAATATATCAGAAAATTACAAAAAAATTAATTTCGCATTAAATTTTTCCATTGAAAATTTGAAATTCCAATTTTTTTGATTAATTTTTCCAAAAAAATAAAAAAGTCAATTTTAAATTTAATTTTAAGTAGGACGTCAGTAAACGTCACCACAAATTTAGAAAACAAAATCACAAATTCAGTAAAAATCTCCACTAATTTAGTTAAAAAATAACAAAATCAATAAACAATTTAATATTTCAGTTTATAATATTTATTTCAGAAAAAGAACACAAAAAATAAAAAAATATAGCAAAAAAAGATGAAAAAACACTAATCCAATTAAATCATAACTTTATTTTAATTTTATTCACTAATTAAGTAAAAAAAAAATTACAGAAAAAAAATAAAAAAATTACTATTTGGACAATAAAAGCTTTTTTTTAACATTTTTGCGTTACACTTCTCACAACTTATTTGATTGCAACTATTCATTTGTTTTCTCCATAATTGGTCTCTTGCTCGTCGTATCGACAGCATCATCTTCTTCGTCATCGTTTTCGAGTGATTCAGTGCCAATTTCTTTGTTTGAAACTAACTTAGATGGTTGAAATTCGAGTGCAGATTTTTTTTGATAAATCCTCTTTTGCGCTTGTTGCTTATAAGAATATCCAGACCTATCTTATCAAAATTTATTAATTTCAATCTATATTGTGGTTACAAAAATAATTTTAGGGTTAGAAATTTAAAAAAAAAGTTTTTATTGTTCAAATGGTTGTACAAAAAAAAGGGAAATTTTTTTATTTTTTGTTCTGTAATTTTTTTTTACTTAATTAGTGAATAAAATTAAAATAAAGTTATGATTTAATTGAATTGGTGTTTTTTCATCGTTTTTTTTAATTTCTTTATTTTTTGTGTTCTTTTTCTGAAATAAATATTATAAACTGAATTAGTTAATTGTTTATTGATTTTGTTATTTTTTACCAAATTAGTGAAGATTTTTACTGGATATGTGGATAGATATTATTTAAATAGCCAATAAATTTAAAAATTCGTAAAAGTCTAATTTATTAAATTAAATATCAAATAAAATATGGTGTCCGTATCTCGAGAAAGACGTTATCGAACTAGAAAAGGTACAGAGAAGAACCACAAAACTTATTTCAGGGATTAAAATCTTGAGTATGCGCAACGTTTAAAAGAACTTGGACTTAGTTATCTAATAACAAGGAGACTACGGGGAGATCTAATTCAAATGTACAAATTGGCAAACAATTTAGAGAAAGTGAATTTTATAAATGGACTAGATATCGGTTATGAATCAAGCTACAATTTAAGAAGGCACAGAAAATCAATGCATCGAGAGCAAGTTAGGAATTGTTTACCAAGATTTAACTTTTTATGTTAATAGGGTTGTGAACGTTTGGAACAGTCTGCCGGTGGATGTGGTCGAAACAAGAAGTTTGAACTGTTTCAAATCGAAACTTGAAAAGTGGCTCATTGAAAATCGTGAAGTATCTGCTACAGCTCAGTAGAGCTTGCTTGAATCTTATTCAAGTTGCAGATTATTTCTACTACTACTACAACTAAATATCCTTTTAATGATTAACAGTTCATTTTTTTAAACGACCCCTATTTAAGCTATTTACTGCTCTTAGCCTAGCCGTGTTAAAATTCAATATTTTTGGCATATATTTTATCAAATTAGCTAAAAGAATACAAATAATCTCAACAATTTATATTACTTTTAATAGCAATAAAGACATGATTGTATTTGTTTTGATAAAATGCTTTTGTCTCGTTGGAGCTATTAGGAAACTTTTCCAAAATTTATCGTATGTTTACATTTTTTACATAAAATAACGTTAATTTACGAAAATTTTAGTCAAATCCTTGTAAAAAATCAATACTGTATTTATTTTTAAAAAAATTAAAAATTAAAAAGTATATTTAAAATAAATTGAAATTTAAAATTACTAAAGTAACATTTATCATTGATATCATAGAATAATTTAAATGAGATATGCGAATTTTTTTATTTTTTAAATTGCAAGATAAGAGCAATTGTTATAAATTCAATGATAATTTTATTAATAATCCAAATACTATTAAAAGTTTGTTAAAAAAAAAAAAAAATGTCGGAAAAATATGACATTAATTATTGGAGTCCTGGTAAAGTTTTAGTTTTTGCTGATGGTCAATTTGAAAGAGAATCTAAACTAAAATACATTCAAAACGACATAGGATTAATTAGCAGAGTCTTCGGCAGCTTAAATTATAAAATCGAAGTTTTTATTGATTTAACATCGGATCAACTAAGAACTAAAATTATTCAGGAAACTAGAGAAGATTTCACAGATTACTCTTGTCTTGTGTATTTTTTTAGCACCCATGGAGATTTACACTATATTAATGATAAGAATGGGCAAAATGTTTCTATTTTAGAAATTTTACTCCGGTTTTTAGAAGTTGAATCTCTCTCAGACAAACTGAAATTTTTTTTCATTGATGCTGGCCATGCTAGCATGAACATGGAAATTACTTCCGAGAGTCTTTTCGAATTAGATTCCCATTCAAAAAATGATATTTTAATAGAATATACAAGTACAGCCAACTATGAGTCAAATTCAAATAATGAAGGATCTTTATTTATTCAAAAGCTGTGTAAATCAATAGGTACGAATAAAGAAGGTGACATTTTAGAAATTTTGTCGACTCTCAATAGTCAGTTAATGGAGAAAAATCCACAACGATTGGCAAGCTTTGATTCAAGTTTGAAGAAAAAATTTTTCTTCCAAAAGTAAAATTAATAAAAACAAAACAATTGATTTAAAATTTTTATTTAGTAATTCAAATTATTTTTTTAAATGTGCTAAGACCATTTCAATTAGAATTGCAAATAAAGATTCTAAAGATTTTTATAATTTAAACGAAATTTCGTGTCTTAAAGTTATAGATCAAAATTTAATTGCCATTGGAAGTTGTGATAGAACAATAAAAATTTGGGATCTAAAAAACTCCAAATGGATCAAATCTCTTTACAATAGTACTAAGACACGCATAAAATGTATCCAAATAATTGACCATAGAACAATAGCAAGTGGATGTTTTGATAATACAGTTAAGATTTGGAAGGATAATCAATGCGTTGGAATACTTCATGATCACAAAGAGTGGATTTTTTGTCTTGAGCTGATTGATGAAAATTTATTAGCTAGTGGAAGTGGAGACAAAACAATTAAAATTTGGGACTTGAAAAATCATAAGCCTACTCGAACCCTAAATGGTCATGGAGATTTTGTCTACTGTCTTCGACTAATTAGTCAGGATGTATTGGCTAGTGGAAGTGGTGACAAAACTGTTAAAATTTGGAATTGTATCAATGGTTTATGTATTCGAACACTTTCGGAACATACAGGTCGAGTTTTATGTGTTGAAATCATCAACCAAGATGTATTGGCAAGTGGAAGTGCAGATAGAACAATTAAAATATGGAATTGGAAAAAATCTACATGTCTTAGGACTTTGTCTGGCCATGCTGATAATATTTTTTGTCTAAAATTAATTGATAAAGAAACTCTGGCTAGTGGCAGTGGCGATAGAACCATCAAAGTTTGGAATTTAAAGTATTTCAAATGTATTCAAATATTATTCGGCCATTCAGAAGATGTTTTGTGTCTTGATAAAATTGACAATAAAACTCTGGTTAGTGGTGGTAAAGATGGAGAGTAAAGAATATGGAAGTTGGAAAATTTTTAAACTTTATTTTCATTAAACTAAAAGTTAAATTTTTAAATTTTAAATACAAATCTTGAATGGTTGGTTTTCTTTTTGATTAAAGTAAAAGAGCTAAGTTATTTCGAGAATCGAATTTTAAAATTCTGCTACGATTCAGAATTTTCCAAGCCTTTTAAATTTGACGTTATTTTCTTCATTATTTTAAGCCTATGCTGACCCCCAAATTTTATAAGATCATTTAAGTTTATTATATTTTAATAATAATAATAATAATTT
>QEOQ01000359.1:1067220-1104321 GCA_010279815.1 Brachionus plicatilis
CGTTTATGGTTCGGTTCGGCCGCTGGTTCGGCTGGTACGGTTCGGCGCCGTTTATGGTTCGGTTCGGCGCCGTTGTTGGTTCGGTACGGCACCGCTTATGGTACGGTACGGCACCGCTTATGGTACGGTACGGCGGTCGCGACCTTAGGGGGCATGTCGTTTTTGAAATACCCACTGTAAGAAAAAGGGGAAAAATTCAAGAAAAGATTGTCGTAAAAAATTCTTATCTGTGATGGAAAGAAATTCAATTGACCCATAAAATATTTTTAGATCAGTTAATTAAATCACGTTATATAAAATACTTAAAAGGAATTCAATTAGCTACTCTTTCTACCATGGTAATAAAACGGGACTTTAATTTGAAAAAGCATGAATATTCTCTTGAATAATTACGAAACAGAGAAATACCAAAAAATAACTAAAATTTTTATTAGATTCGTTTAAAATAATTTAAATTTTCAATATTTAAAAAATGTTTTTTTGAATCTAATTAAAAAAATTGAGGTAATTTTTTTTTTTAAAGATTGCTTTATTAAACTAATTAATCTGGATTAAAATTAATCTTTTGGTTTATAGTATTTTGCTTGAATCCAAACTCGATACATTTTTAATTGCTTGCCGCGGTTAATTTGTAATCTTTTGTCTGCAATGTTTTGTTCTTTGACAAGACCTGATTCAGTGAAAAGTCTATCTACGTCATCTAGGGGACAAATTAGTTTTTTTTTATTGCAAATAAAGATAGTTTACCTTGAGTGAAAAATTTGACGAAAGTACCGTCTCCGCGTACATAGAAATTTTTTTCCAAACACTGTCCAGACTTGAATCTTAATTGTGCTAAATCATACAAACCATAATCCCTAAACAAAATTTTTCCTCCTGGCTTTAAAAGCTTGACTAAATTCTTTACTGTTTCAAGCTGTCTAAAATAAAATAACAAAATATTTTTTTTCAATCAATTAATGCTTTAAGCAAAATCTTTTACAATTCAGGTTTTATAGCACTCAGGACAAATATCATTACAATGATATCAAGAGTTCCTTGTTGAATCGGAAATTCATTTTTTTTCAAATCAGTAATGTCACAAACAAATGCTTTGCACTTTGTTTCATCATATTCTGCTGTATTTTTTAATATTTCGATTGCCGAAGAAGAAAAATCACATCCATATACAAACAAATTTGAATTGCTTGGAAAAAAAGATAAAATTATTCTAAAAATTTCTTTAATTTACCTATTTGATCGAATAATTGGAAAAATAGTATTGCCAACTCCACAACCAACTTCAAGTATAGTAAATTTTTCACAATTTTTAGACTCTCCTCCAGAATTTCCTAAAAGCTCAGGAAATTCTGTAAATAACCAATTCCGGTCTTTAAAAAATTTATTTTCATGAATCGAGTAAAATTTATCCCAATAGTCATCAGCGTTATCTTCAAACTGTTCTAATATTTAATAAATTATCTAGGTATAATAAAAATTTTAACTTTAGCTCTCACTTGCTTTATCAGTTGACATCAAAACACTTGAGTTAATTTTAATCTTTTCTTCAGCCTGATTCAAAAGCTCTTGATCCCATTCAACATTATCCCTTAACTTCATTAGTAAAATTTAAAAGAATTATACTTATTTACCAAGCGTTAAATTGAAAGACATTTTTTTCATCTGTTAAAAAACGATTTCCAAACTGTCCTCTTTTTTCTTTATCTTTATCATTTTCTTCAGTTTTAGTATGATCGCTCATTTTGGGAAATAAAATTTTTTAAATTTAAAAATTTTTGCTAAATTTATTATCATAAATTTTCTATAAGTGAAACAATTAAAAATATTTGGAAAAATAAATTCACTTTTAATCAGTCTAAGAAAATTTCAAGACATTCTAAATTTTCAGAATGTCTAGGCCAGGCACAAATTATTTTTATTGTATTTTTCTACCAATTTCACAATATCAGGTGATTCCTAATTGTAAAGATAAAGGTTCTAATATCTTATTTTTTCTTTTATTGAATTAAAAATGAAAATTTAATTTCGAATAAAATTTTTTTCTATATTTAAAAAAAAAAGTGGTAATTACTTTAATTATTAAACAAGTCAATATAAATCAAACGAACAATATTTGATGATCAATTAAGGCTTTATTTTAACTTTGAGATGTAAGATACGGAAAAAATTTCGAATTTTCCAATTTTTAGTAATATTGAAGCAAAAAATATTAAATATTTGTAATTATTCAGATTTTACCAAAATAAAATTTTTAAAAAATTTCATGTAAACGTGAAAATTTCAATTCAAATTGGGCTGATTTCAAAATTACAGTTTAAAAATAGAATTCAAAAAATTTCAAGCGTTGTTATAAGTTAAGTTATATTAGATATACGACATTTTTGATAATAGATAATAGATAATTTAAACCAGTGGTGTTATTTCAATAAAGAAGACATTAATTGGTCAAAAACATTCTTTATGGTTTTTAAAAAGAAAAAAATAATTGTTCCCGAAATTATAACTATTCGTAACATCAAAATAAATGTTCAAAAAGAGATTAAATTGCTGGGGTTTATTATTGATGAGAACCTAAATTTTATTAAATTAGCAGCAAACGTATGTCTTTCGGTTAATTAAAATCTTTTCTCATTTAAAAGACTTTTTATCTGTGCACAACTGTAAAAATTCAATTTTTTAAAACTTTTATTTTACCTTACTTTTATTATGTATTTACCCTTCTGTGTTACTTTTCAAAAGAAGCTATACAGAAATTATCAAACAGTTTTTATATCTCAATCCGCAGGCTACTGAATTTGAAATTTAATTCAATTGAGTTCAACGGCATTAATAACCAATTGGAAAAGTATGGCCTTTTTGGTTTTCAACATCGTGCCTTAGAAAGAATGCTTAATTTTGGTTACAAAATTTTCAATTTTGCAAACTCAGCTCCATTGTTAAAAGAGCAATTTATTAGAAACAAAACAAAAAATTTGAATTATAATTTGAATTATGCGAAATGGAAACGATTTTATCGAGAAGGAAGCGCGAACAAAAAGTGGTGAAAAGACTTTTGGTTTTATTTTTACTCGGCTAGCGAACAAATCGATTACAAAAAGGGAAGGTTTACAATTTTCAACCTTCAAACTTTCAATTTTCAATAACATTGATTTGATTTTTAATGAATCTATAAAAATTTTTGATAAATTAATTTTGAACTTTAAATTTAAATTTTTTTAAAAAAGATATTGTTTATTTTTTCTTATATGTTTAAAAATTATTTTTATATGAACTAATTTTTAATTTAAATAAATTAAGAGCTAATCAGTCTCGAAAGAGATATGGGCACTAGCCTGTTGATTAATCTTGAATTAATAATTTTTGTCGATTATTTTTTTTCGACATTTTACCTCTCAATATTTTAAACTTTCAATAATATGCCATAGTCTCGAGCATAGTTAGGGATTCAATTTAGAAAAAGCAATGGGTATTTATAATTGTTCAGTCAAAATTTACTCATACTTTAGAAAAATTCTAAATTTTTCAATTTTATTTTTATTTTTCATTACAACTTTTTTATAATTCTCAATCAAATATTTAATTGGGAAATATTTTTTAAATAAAATAATTTAACCTTTCTTGTTTTGTAACCATTAACAGGTAAGTGCGGGTTTTTTCTTGGCGAAATTTTTTGAAAGTTTTCCATTAGTCCTCGATCGAATTTAAAATTTTAAGTTTCGATAAATTGATTTGAGAAAATGTGAACATTTTTAAATAAAAACTTATTTAAATAAATAAATAAGCATTTAGTATATTTATTATAAATTATTCAAAAATTAAAGTAATTAAATGCAACCTGGTCATTATAGTACAATTCTAGCATTGAAAATAAAATTCCTTAAAATAAGCATTAAATTTATTAAACATTTTTTGACACAAATAAATAAAAAAATTGGGAAATTTTTGACTTTTTTATGCAAGATAATTGTACTGATTGGGATTTTGTTCGTCACGCGCCAAATAGTCACGTTCTATTAAGCTCTCAATTCTTTTTTTGATATCAGCAGGCTTTATCGAAAACTTCAATTGACCAACTACTTCCGAAACTAAAAGATTGTGCTGCAGTGATTTGCGCATTTTCATTATGCGCACAATGGCCGCATCCACCTGATATTGTCTGTCTTGAAACACTTTTTCATTAGTAGCCTGATTTTCTTCTTGCTAAATATAAAAAAAAATAAACTCTTAATCTCTTAAACAAATATGAACTATACCGTTTCTTTTAGTTGAACTTGGTTTATTTTAATTCTGTTTAGCTTATGAGTAAAAGTATGGTTAAATGAAAAAACGTCATCCAAATGAATATCAACACCCTTATGGAACAAAATATAAAATTATTCTTGGTACTATGAATTTTGTACTTTTGAACTTTTGATTAGTATAGAAACTTTGCCACAGGCCAGTGACTGCAAGGTTCGCTTTAATTCACTCTCTTCTATTTTTGTCAACTCCAAAATCTCTTCATAAGGTACTTCATCTTTGTTGTTAAACAGCAGAAGAATCAGCGCTTGATACAGTGATACATGAAATTCTTTGTTATTCTTTTTTGAATTTAAAAAATTTAAAATTTTGAAATTCAACAAAATAAAACAAATTGTGTACTCCTGACGAAATATGTCCCTTGACTAGACAATGTCCTAGAGAAGGCTGCCATTGAAGGTTACGACCCGAATATTTTTTCTTGTAAAATTCCAAAAATCTTTCCTGCAATTGGGTCATCTAAAAATTAAATTTTTCAAATAAATTTGCAAATTTTTTCTTAATTAAAATACCTCAGGAGGCAAAATTATATTGTAGATCGGATAGCTCGGCCAATGGGTTAAAGTAAGTACATTTACAAACAAATTAATTGATGTTTTGACAGTCAATTGCTTAAAAATATTTTACTTATTAATTTAAATAATTAACCTAGTCTAACTAACTTGATCAAAAGCACTCATAATATCCTTGGACAATTCCATGTCCTTGAACATTCCCTCTAGTTTAAAAGTAAAAACACCACCACATTCCTGTTTTAATTTAGACAACATGCTTTTCTCGGCATCCACCGAAGCACTCTTTCCCAAAAGCAGTCTCTTGGCCAAGTCTTTTTTATAGAAGGCCTCGAAAACATCCTTTCCGTGAATGAATCTAAACAAAACCATTATCTTGTCCAGTATTTTATCCAGCTCTTCCTCGGTAGCCTCTTTATTTCCAGCCTTTAGTTTATTGTCAATGTATTTGGCTTTTTAGAAAAAAATTAAATTTTTTAAAAAAATTGAACAAAATTTTTAATTAAAAACTTTTTACCTATCAATTCAGCTGGCTTATTAGAACGCTGGTTAATAAAATGTTCAAAAGAATCCTTTAGTGCGTGTGTAAATTTTTCATTATTGTTCCAGCACTCGCTAATTGCGTCCAGTCTTTCCTTAAAATCAAGCAATTCCTGAATCATTACAACATCCTTTTCCGGATTAATGACAATATCTCGGCCTCTTTTTTTAATATACTGACTAAAATAGGTTTTCAACTGATCAATACCATTGACAAAGCGGCTCAGGAGATTGTACAACAGCTTTAAATCGTCTAGTCGATGATCGTCCATCAAGTTGTCGAAGCCTTTCTGCAAAATGGTGTTCACGTGATCGCCAATTAGGTTTTTTTCCACACAAAGAATCAACAAATGTTTGGTCGATGGGTGCAAATAATGCAGCAGGCGGTTATTTTCCTCATTAAGGCGTTTTTCCACATGCTTCAAATACTCAGGTATATCACTTGACTGCAGCATGGTTTCACCCTCATTCGAGTATAACTTATCACTTGCTTTTATAAACTCACTCTCGAAGATTGATTGATAAAGCTTTGAAAAAATTTAAAGTTAAAAAAAAAATTTATTTTTTATCTTTTACTTGAAGTTTGTAGAGCATAGTTAAGAGATTTTTTACAAGACTTCGGTCAATCAGCTCTCCGCCTCGTTCACTGTCTATTAGTGCCAGCAGTCCGGAAATGCATCGGGTCTGAACTAGCTTGTTCATTACAATGTGGTTTTTGAACAAGTCTAGACCAAGATCCCAGATGGACAAAATGAGCGGATTGTTGAGCACATATCCTCTGTCTAGAGGCAAAAAAATTTGGCAAATCATTACCATGTGAGCGCAGTGGTCTTGCCAATGGCGATTCAGCAGTTTCAAGTAATCTATTGGATCATTTATTTCTGTATTGAACAAGTTAAGGTTTAATAAAGATTAATATTTTAAATGATTAATTTTGTTAAAGGATATAGAGTGAGTTTTGGAAGCTCGCGCTGAATGTGGTCATCACAAAGCTGTTTTAGAGCCAAGTACAAATTGCTGCTCTTTTTTTCAGCACAGAGATTCTCAACACTTTGGTAAAGCATTTCGAGACTCATTGAAACAGGCCTGCTTTCATGGATAGCTCGGACAGCTTCGTCAATATTTTTCCACAAGCGAGAAAAATTGTCCTCGTCATTTCTTGGGACCACTAGTAGAAATTTTTTGCTATAAATTTTAAAATATTTTTTTTGACAAAATTTATTGAAAACTTTTTAGATTTTTGATGACCAAGCGCTTGGCTGTTTGACCGTTTGCCGATGAGCGGGATGTCATCATGATGCCCAGCTTTTTGGCAGCTTGTTCGCTAGCTTTAGTCGACATCATTTTAGCGGAAACTTTCTAAGTTTCTCTTGAGTCAGCTCTTTCAGAGATTGATATTTAACTTTTTCAAAATTCTAAAATTAGAAATACTAAATTTAAGCTCTAATTTGGCCTTTAGAATTATTTATTTTTTAATAAAAAGCTGATATTCGAAATATTTGTAAACTGAAATTATCAACAAAAAATTAATAAATTAAATGAAAATAAGATTTCTAAAATACATTTGCATATGTTCTCTTATTAGAGAAACATAGCAGAGTTAAGTTAAAAAGAGCGCTGAGGCAGCGTCTTCGGTCTTTGTATCCCAGATGCTTTTCTTCACTGATTACAAAATTTTATTCCGATAAATAAACTGATCATTTTTTTTATTTAAATCATCTTAAATATGAAGAAAATTAATATTTTTGATTAATATTAGTAATTTTTTTAAAAAATTACTGATATGTACTTTTAACCCAATATTTATTCTCATATGTATTCGAGAATACACAAAAGTATTATTTTTGACATTACATAAAAATTACCTCTTTAATTTAAAAAAAAATTTAATAAAATTTAATTCTTTTATGATTTCTTGAATCCGCCAAAATTTGGCTGTAAATTCGGTAAACTATGAAGGTATGATATTGTGAAAACCTTAGGAGGATTAGACGCGTACAAAATATCTAATTTGTGTATATTTTGTTCAATTTATAAAATCATATTCAATTAACTCTATGGTTTAAACTACTACATGTTTAACCTATAGAGAAAACATGAGGTTTAAGACACTTAGTTAAAAAAAATGGTAAGATAATCGATTTATAATTTATCATTGAATTTTTTCCTGAGTATTTTTTAACAAATACATTGGTCAGTTTTGTTCAGTGAAAAGTAGAATTGTGAACACTTTTAGGGTTAAAATTTACTTTAATTTTAATGACGGACTAAAAGGATATTGGGCAATATGAAAAAAAATAAAAATTTTGAATTTTAGGATATTTTCTAGGGTTGTTAATTGAAGTTTCAAAACTTCGAAATTTTTTCATACTTTTCGACTTCAGGTAAAATTAAGAACTTTGAAATTTTAAAATTTTAAATTGAAATAAATTCTTACTTGAAATTAAATTTAGTTTTGAAAAAAATTGAGTTTCAATATTTATTTTTATTTTTTTTTTAATAATTTCGAATACAAAAAAATAGGTTCGATTTAAAATTTCGAAGTTTAAAATTTTGAAGAATGAAATAATAAATTTAAAAATTATAAAGTCCAAAATTATAAAATATGAAATTGTAAATATATTAAATTTTTGGAGTTTAAAATAATTGAAAAATTTTGTCAAAAGTATTGAAATTTTTATACCATCTCGGGCAACATCATATATCTCAACGTTTGACGACAAGGTAATTTGTAGTAATGAGATTTAATTGTGTCAAGTAACTCTTGAAATTCTTCGGAATTTATAATGTTAAAAGACAAATTGTTGGCAATAATAAAGCTGATTAGTTTCTAGTTTATTTTTTCAATTTTTAAATCTGGTGCAAGGTACTCTTTAATTGTTTTAGGACTTTCTTCTGGTTTATTCGCCATCTCCTAAAAATCTAAGCAAAAAAGTTTACTTGGTCTAATATTTTCATGTGATAATTTTGAAATTTTATGTTTTTCGGCTAAATGTTTAACCAACTCAGTTGTTGAACTGTTATAAATAGTTATCACTTGTTGACATATATTACACTTGACAGACGATTCATTTATTTTGACAAAATTTTGGCTTTGCCAAACCCACGATCTTGGTTCTATTTTTTTGCGCCTTTTCATTGTTGAGACCGGTGTTGAACCCGTCTAGCTAGGAGGCGTATTTGCTAAAACAAAAAGCATTTCAAAAATTTCAAAATTATCTATTAAATTTTGTAAATGTAGATATTTTTATTTATTTTGTATTTGTCAATTTTAACTAGAAAAGAAATTTTTAAAATTGAAAATTTCAGAATCGAACTTTTTTAAATTAGAAATTTCAGACCTCAAGATTTCAAACGTCTAAATTTTAAACTTGTTAATTTCAAACTTAAAACTTTTGATTCAAGTTTAAAATTTCGAAGTATTAAGTTCTACCGGCTTTAAATTTTTAAAATTTCACTTCATATTTAATATTTCAATTTCAATTTTCCTTTGTCAAAAAATTTCAAAGTGTTGAAAAATAAACTTGAAGTTTTCTCAAAAACTTCAAAAATTTGAAATCCAGTTCAATTAACAACCCTAATATTTTCTAAAAGATCTTAACGAGCTGAATCTAAAAATATCAATAATTTGTAGATCGGAACTTTCCTAAAATATAAATTAATAATCAATAAATTACAAGCTTAAATTTATAATCAATAAATTACCTAAAATGGTCATTTCTTGGTCAAATTTTAAGATTTTTTTAAAATTTTTTTTCAATAAAATTATTTTTAAAAACGAAATAAGGCGGTGTTAGCATTTTTGATATGTTGTAGACCATCAAAAAAGGTCACAGTTTCTGGTCGAGATACCGATGACATGAGGGTATTTGAGGGTCTCAAACAGTAGCAACCCCTGAATTTTTGTTTTAAAAGACTAAAAAATTTATTAAATAATTCAATGATCAAACTTACATTTATTTTTGATTGTTATTTTTATTTTGACTGTTTAATAAAAATGAAATTAAAAAAAAATCTTATAATTTTACCATGAAATGACTCATATTGCCCCATTTACTTTGGAACTTAAAAAACTGATCATTTTTTGAATAAATTAAATACAAATTTCATTTTCTTAATTTTTCTTTAATGGTTAATTTATTTTACATAGAATAGCAAAATTTAGTTAAAAAAATAATTATTTATTTTATTTACCCCAAATATTGAATAAAATACACCAAAAATTATTTTTTTTGCTCCAATTTTTTTAAAATTACACCAATTAATAGAAAAAAAAATAAAATGCCATTTTTTTCCACATTAACACCAAATTAATTAAAAAAATACCAATAGTATTAAAAATTTTTTTTTTTTAATTCTATCAGATTCCTACTATTATTTTTGATCAGATTTATTTGGACAGATTTATTTGATTTTCTCTTAGTCATTTTAGCTCCATATTTTTCACAAAACATTTCTAGTTTGACTAATCTTTTTGGTCTGCCCAAGTGATCGAAAATACAAATTTCTTTCTTTTGTCTAAAGAGGAACAGCAGCAGAATTTTCATCGTTTTGAATGATTTGAATGTTGATTGTCTGAAACATAAACTGAACCATTTGTTTCACCATTTTTAACTTTGATATATATTGATTTTTTGCAACCTTTTTTGTTAAATTTACAATTGTATGTGTGTTTATCGCAATCAGCTAACTTGTTTCTACTGTGAAAATTCCAGGGGACATTGTCGAAGTGTAAATTTTTGACCAGTCTTTGAATTCTTTCAACGATTCATATTCTTGAACACAATCATAAGTATTTGCTGTACTTCTTTTATTTGTGGAAATTTCATCAGCGTCATTGCTTGTATCATTAAAGTTATTTTCTAGAATACTGCAGAACTGGACATTTTTGATTAATGGAACATTTATTAATTAATTTCAATTTCTTAGATAGGATTTTTTAAGTGTCAAAAAATTGGTTTCATTTTAATAAATTAGGTGTCTTTTTAATTTAATTGGGGTCAATATTAAAAAAAAAAGTAACGTTTTATTAAATCAGATGTAAATCTTAATTAATATTTCTAATTTAATTAAAAGGGATAATTATAATTTAAAAATTGAGGAGAAAAATTAATATTTTGGGGTTTTTTATTCAAAATTTGGGGTATCGATATTAAAGAGCTTTAAAAAAATTTTTTTATTATCTTTTTTTCTTTTAAGTTCGTGATTTTTTTATATTTAGACGTTACCAGTCAAAAATAATACCTGGTAACATATTATGTCGAGACCCTTTATTTTTTTGTAAATTATTTTGTTTAAAATTTATTCATTATTATTTATTCAATTATATTAATTTTTTTTAGAAATTAAAAAATGCAGAATTTAATTCATAATTGGAGTTCATATTTTGAATAATTTTTACCTTTAGAAAAATATCCACAAAATTCAACTTAAATTTGCCAATATTTAAAAAAATGAGAAATTTTTCGAAAATTTGTCAATGTTACTTGAGTAATCACTACTAAACTGATAAAATAATGAAATCAGTTACATTTATTTTCCTTATTGTTTTATTTTATCATCAAAATTTTTATATTCGGTGTTTTATACCCGATACAAAGAATTGTGCCAAGTCTCCAGATCATGTTTCTCTTATCGAGAATGGACCATGCAATATTCCGGTATTAACCGAACCAATATCACAACACGAATTTCTAAACAAATATGCCTTTAGTTCGCCTGTGATATTTCGTTTTTCAGACAAAGAAACGTCAAAAAATATGCACTTTCAACAAAAATGTCAATTAGACAATTTAAAAGAGGAGTTTGGTGAAAAATTTGTGACTGTGAGCTCGGCAAATACCTATTCATACAAAAGATATTCGATGAAACTTGCAAATTATTTAGACAGCTACATATTCCCTTTTGATAAAATGCAAAACCAGCCTGAATTGAAATATGGAAATGAGACTTGGTACTTTTTTGGCGAAAATAATTTTACCGAATGGAAGCCTTTGTTCGATTTGTATCACAGACCAAGTTATGAATTGCCCGAGCACACGCATGCATACAGCTTTGGAATAGCAAGGTTCTATACTGGCGTGCCTTTTCATTTTCATGGTCCTGTTTTTGCTGAAACTCTAGTCGGCAGAAAGAGGTGGTTTTTGTACGAACCCAATCAAGCTCCAAATTTCGATCCTGATAAGTCTACTTTACATTGGTTTTTAGAAGAGTATCCAAAGCTTCCTCTGACCAAAAAGCCTCTCGAATGCATTCTAAAGCCTCTTGAAGTAATATATTTTCCTGATAAATGGATGCATGCTACTTTAAATATTGACAATGTTGTTTTTATCTCGACTTTTTTGAGTCCTTAATTTTTTATTCAATATTTTTATTTAAGTAGGATTTTTTTTCAAAATATTAAAAAGTTTAAATAAAAAAATTTAGCTTTTTTTCTAATTATTAATTCAATTTTTTTAATTAATTTTTTTTTAACAAATTAATTTTTTTATTTTTAAATAACTTCTACAAAAATTTTTTAATTATGAAATAACTCGGAAAAAAAATGTTTTTAGATTGAAAAATTCCTCAAAAAAATCTTAGTAGCTTCTGCTGAATAATTGGTAAAGCTTAATATAAAGAACACATAATTGATCTTGGTATAAAATAATCCAACACAGAATCCTTGAAAAAAAAATCAATTTGACCAAAATTGATTAAAATTTCCACTTACAAAATATCGAGGACATTGTTCTCTTGCGTTCCATTCAATACTGAACAAACAAACCTGGATGCCTATGCCTGAAAATAAACTAATCCAAACAAACACGTTCCAAGCAGCATTGTTTCCTCTAGGTATGAACAAACATATGACTAAAATAATTTAAATTCTAGTAAAAAAAAGAATAAAAAAAGAAAAAAATAAATCTCACATCCAAATCCGGAAAATAGAAAAAACATTACAGGATAGAAGAAACCGAAGATAAATGACAAAATATGCTCGTGAAATATTGAACTAATGAAAATTACTAAAAATTGAGATAAAGCTTTCCTTTTTTTTCCAAGAAGCTTTTAAAAAAATTCATTTAATAAATATAAATTTTGAGTTGTGATAAAATTTTACTCTATTTACGTCTACGTAAATATAATTGTACAACCAGTCCTGTACCAATGTATTCCAGGTTCTGTAATAAGTATTAAACGAACAAGAATTCCACCAGTCCAAGTAAAATTGTCTATCGCCAAAACGAAGCATTTCAGCCCATGCCTTTTTCAATTTAAGCTTAAATCTCTTTAAAAATTATTTAAAATTACATTATGCCAACTGTGCAACAAAGAGAAAAAGACTTAAAATAAAAAAAATTAAACCCTTGATGATATAAACTAATTTTAATTAATTACTCATCATTTGAATTAAAGCTCCAGGTAAAATACTGATTGAGATCAAATAGAGATATGCTTTAAAATCGAGATCTTTTACCACAACTTTGCTAAAGACTGGAATACAAAAGCGATCGAAAAGACAGTATGTGTAAATAATGACTCCTCCAATCTCTGCAAAGTAACAAATTACCATTTTCCAATTCACTTTTTTTGTTCTAAAAAATTAAATTATTAGTAATTAACTTACTAGATCTATTTTACCTTGGATATTCGTTTCTGTAAACCAAAGTCGGTGCGAACATGAAATATAAATATTTTGAAAATTCCGGACATCCAGTTTGCTTAGGCTTATCGCTGTCATCTAGCAAAATAATTAAAGTAAAAATTTTAATTTTAAAAGAAAAAAAAAACCCTTACTTTTATTATTATAAATAGCGTGGTTTAAAATGCTGGTAACATTGCTTCTCACAAAAGCATAACTTTTCATCAGGATGCGAACCTTGGTAATTGAAAAATCTGCAAAAATTTCTTAGCTAATTTTTTTTTAATACTTGCTCTAGAAGAATTATAACTCGGCAAGCGAATGAAACTGAGTAGATATTGTACAATGGAACTATTATCATTAATAAAAAGTAGATAATGCAAATGGACAGAAAAATTCCATCCATTAGAACCGATTTAGTTTTGTGTCTTTTCAGTGCCCATAATTTAAAAAAGTAATAGACCAGAAATAAGCCAGATAACTGCATTGGTAGCCAGTAGAGAATCATTGTGATTTGAAAGCCTTTGAATGACCACCAAAATAAATCAAAGTCAAGGTTTATTCTTTTTTTTTAATTTTAAAAATTAGAGAGAAAATAAAAAAATATTTTCTGAAAATTTACTTTCCGAAAGTAGTGTAGTCGTAAATTAAGATCTGAGCACATATTATGATCAACACCGATATAAAAATATGCCTAAATGTTTTTATGTGACTAATTTTGAATAGTTCAGTTAACAATGATTCTCGGTGGACAAACACTTTTTCTTTAATTCCCGAACCATGTTTGATCCTATTTTTTGTTCAAATGAAATTTAGAAATGAGTTAAATTAAAAATTATAAATTTACTTTACTGATTGTGCCAGAGATATGTCTGTACCTGTAAATTCAAATTGACTTTTATTTAGAATATTTTCAATTTCATTTTTTAATTGTTCGCTTTTTTCGCTTACATCTTCCATTAGTTGATGTTTGAATTTCTTGATATAAATTTTATTAAAAATTGAAATAAAATTTTAGATTTTTTGACGAAAATTCATAGATTCGAGTTTAATTAGTGATGCTTACCATTGAATAATCTAATTTTTTTAAAGAATTTAATTAAATCAAAAGATAGATCAAAATTTTAATTAATTTTTTTTAAATCTTAAATAATCTTTCAAATTGTTCGAATTCTTACTCAAAAGATGTAGTTTAAAAAATAAAAAAGTCATTTAAATGAGCACCTTTATGTGAGATATTTTAGCCTTTTATGAGAGATAAATTATCGTAATTTTTATAAAAATGAAACGCAACTAAGAGCTAAATGAAATAAAGGCTAAATTATTGAATTTTTGAAAAAAAAGTCTAAACACGAACTTACCGTAATTTCATCCTTTATAAAATTTATTTCGAATAAACTAATCTGACCTTTACCACAATTTTTTTCTAAAGGACAGTCTTTGGAAATGATGGTTTCCATCGTGTTTTTAATTTTTCCGAATTTAATTTTGATACAAGTCTATCTTTAACTTAAATAGTATTTGAATAATAGTTTTGTAAGGTAAAGAAACAGGTTTTTCCATTGGACATGAATCATCATTCATTGAATTTTTGCAAAGAGTATCATCTTTCTATTAAAATTTGTTATTCATTTAATTATAAGACATTGAGTCAATAATTTTAATTATTTTTGATTTCAAGTTCATGTTTCTAATAAAGTTCTGGAAAAATATTAAAAATTATTCATCTTTTTCAAACGAAAAAAGATTTGAATTTAGAGCACAAATTCAAATTTGAAAAATAATTAAAAATTTATTTTTTATAACTTTTATTCAGAAACTCTTTTTTTTCTATGACATTAATTTGAATTAATTTTATAATCAAAAAGTTTAATAGTTTTTTGAGAAATGAAATATTTCATAATTACAGAAATTTTTATTCTTAACAATGGAATTCTTTTGAAAAAAATCTTCATCATCTATTTAAATTCGACACTTAGTCACATTTTTAAAACTAAATGCTTTTAATTTAAAATTTTTTTGCTAAAAAGTTAAAAATTCTTTCAAAATAAATGCTTATTCTACTTTCTTGTTACCTCTTTATAACAATTCAAGGTTGAACATTTCATAGTTAAAATAACAGTGAAAATGTTAAAAAATTTTAAATAAAGTTAAAAAATAATAAAGTAAATTAAAATAAATTAAAAAAAAATTTAAATAGAACAAGTACTTACCGTTATTCGATCTTTCAGGTAGTTTAACTCCGATTTGAAATCATCAGCCTTTATTTCTCTACCTTGATGAGACGTCTCTAGCCTTGAATCCAAGTTTTCATTCATGTTTTTTACTAGCTGTATAAAATATGTTGATTTAATGATAATTCTAAATATTCTAATTCAATGAGTTGGATTTCTCTGAATATTTCTAGATTTTCCAAAATATTTAGTCAAGACAAATATTTTGTTTTTTGAAAAAAAATATCAGAACTATCATTTAATTTCATAATTAACTGAACTCATAACTAGTAATAAAAGTTAACATTTTAACTAAAAGACTTTTCTGACGTAAGTGAAAATTATTTATTGACTAAATTTTTGGTTTAGAAATGACTAAAAAAAAAACTTAAAATCATTCAAAATGAGTCCTTCGCAAGCTCTTTTTATTTTTAAATAGATATTTCATAATTAAATTTTAAATTTTTTAAGGAGTTTATTTTAAAAATTTGAAATGAATAAATACTTTAAAAGCATATCTTATCTTAATTTTGTTATCAAAAAAACGTGAATTAAAACAAAACATCCCAAAAAAAATTAAAAATCAATGATTATTTGGATCTGACCTAGAAATAAATTGAAATTTGATGATGATTTTTATTAGTGTTTGGCTGCAATCGAGTTTTCGAAGCTTGAATTGAACTATTGATGTTTTGATTAATTGATTTTTACTGTAAAATTTAGTAACATAAAATAGTGATATCAAATAAACTTTAATATTTGACTTTATTTTATTTGTAAATGAAGGCTAATTTAAAAAATTAATTTTTACGAGCTTTTTTATTGAATTTAAAACCGAATTTCTAATTAATATTTGAATTAATTTTATTTCTGCACTAATGTAGAATATCGCATACCTTAATATTCTATGCGTATAATCTAATTTTTCTCGATATTTTTAGAGGTAGAATAAATATGGTGATATTTTTTATCAACAATTTAAATTAAATCAATTTAATCCTTTTATTTTTTTTTTTATTTTTTTAATTTCATAAAGAAAAATTTTAGTTGCAATCTTAAATTGAGCATTATTCCAATGACTTCTTGTGTTTTATATAATAGGCTAAATTGAAATTTTTGGATAAATCATTAAAAAGATAAATTATCACAAGGAATGTTATTTTAACTTTAATCATAGTTTCTAAAAGAAATGTTATTTTTTATAAAAGTAAACGATAGCGGCTTAGTTAACTGGTTAATTCGTAGTTAACATTATACTTCTTAGTTATTATTCCCTAGTTATTATTCATATATATATTAATTACTTTAATTGGTATGTTTATAAGCAAATGTTAAAAAAAGATTTTTTTTGGGTGATTTTTGGTTGTTTTGCAAGTGCTTATGGGAAAATACTACTGTTGAGATTTAAAATAAAAGATTATAAAATTCACAACTTCTTTTATTCAAACGGATTTAAAGTAATTAATAAAATATAAATAATAACTAAGAAGCTTAATGTTAACTACGAAATAACCAGTTAATTGAGCCGCTAACATAACTATTCTAATTTTTAATTTCTTTAATATTTTTTGATAATTAAAATTAAAATTACTGAAAATCAAACAAGTTACAGTTAATATATTAATATAATTTAAAATGATAAAATCACTTATAATAAAAAAACTTGTTATGATCAACGGCTTTGAGCCTTTAAAATTTTTATATAAATTTTAATTTTTTTTAAAATTACAATAAGTGTTAAAAATAATGGCAAATAAGAAATTTTAATTCATTTTTTTTTTTTTAATATTATCATCATTATTTTAATTAATTTTACGTTTATGATATCATAATTAACAAGTTATAAAAATTTAGTAATTAAAATTAAAAAAATAAAAAAATTAGCTCTTTTTTATTAAAATTCAAATTTAATAAAGTAAATTAAACTCGAATATGGATCTCTAGAGTAAAATAATTCAATTATTGATCCGGTAAATAGTTTAATTCTTTACATTTTAAAATTAAAATTTAAAATTTAAAAATGAGAATATACTTTAGTTCCTCAAATAAACTAATTAATTAAATAGCAAAAGTTATTTTGAAAAAAATTCATTAATTTTCGTAATTTGTTAAAGCTTTACATCTTGTCTAAAACCCTTTAATCTTAAAAATCAACTCTTTTCAAATAATTTAAATTAAACCTTTTAAAAGAATTTAAAATATTAGAAATTTGAGAAAATTTTTTAATCTAAATTTAATTTAAATATAAAAACTATAAACATTTTCATTAAGTAATATGATTACAGAGAAATTTTTTTTTCCTCTTTGTCAAAAGAATTAAAAAATTCTTTTTGTTTAATGCATATTGTGAATAGGAAAAAATTTATTCCAAAAAAAATTCAAAAAAGTCCAAAAAAATCTTGGAAAAAAATTATGATATTGATATCAAATTTAAAAATGCTCTTTTGAAATCTTGCAAATCAACTAGACCATCTTTTCCAATGGCAATGTCATTGAAAAAAGACTTAACGTCCTCTTCATTGAACTGCTTGTCCAAACGACTATTTAACTTGAGCAATAATTTTTCACCTTCAAGTACGTTCACCTTTCCATTTCTTTCCGTGTCAACTGACTTGAACAAATACTCAATCAAAGTTTCTATAGATTCCGAATCCACGGAAGCATTAGATTGTCCAGAAGGCGAGACCACTGGACTTGACTGACCGGGCTTAAGCTGCTTGTCAGCCACACTTCCAACAGCAATGTGAATATTATTGGTATCCACTTGATTATTAATCAATCTAGCTGTATAAGTCTCGTATTCAAACGACTCAACATGTCCATATTTCTTGCTCTGTGGATAGCCCAGACTTTTATTTACATATTTTTTATATTCACTTAGGCCCTCTTTGTCCAAATCGACATAGTTGAGTGCTTCAATGTCCCCTTCTAGTTCATACAAAGGCTCATTTTTGCTCTCAGAGGCCAGAACAACTCCCTGCGGGGCCTGAATGTCGACAACAAACTTTGGCAAATTGACTGGCTCAATTAGAGTATTTCCGTATCTTTTGACATACTCAGTCGGGTTGGCTCTCACAATGCCGAGATACTGAAATTCTTTTTTAATATGGACTTGAGGCGGTTCCCATTGTACAATCATATTTCTGGGCTTAATGACCACAGAGTCCGAGTGATTTGTTTTGTTGAAGATGACTTTTCTTTTTTGGGACCGGTAGGGAAGCCACCGCTCAATGATAACTGACTGTGGTTTAGCTGGAACTTCGGCTAGACGCTCAATGATCACTTTTCTTGGCGGTGGAGGCATTTTTTTGCCGCCAATGGTTATTACTTTTTTACCAATCTGAGGCGGAGGAGTTGGCGGCGCCTCGCGGATAACCAGCGGCTCTGGAGTGCTGGGTCTGGGAGGCTGCTGGCGAATGATGATAGGAGGCGCAGGCGGCGCTATCTGATTAGGGCTCTTGTTGATGATGATGTCGCCTGGAGCTGGAGGCGTCGGAGGCCTCAAGTATCTGATCGCCAGCTCTTGGACATACTCTAACTTCTGGCTAGTTGTTTTTTTTATCACTTCGGGCTCGGGGTCCTCATTGATGGGGTAGCTATTCAGCTCAATTGGTCCTTTCCAGTTCAAAGACTCGGTTCTGTTGATCCATAAACCGCGTTCGCCATTCACCATTATTTCCTCGTCTTGGACGTTCACAGGAATGGGCTCTGTGGACTTTAGGATGGCGCTCTCCATCTGACTGCTTGGCTCCTGCTCCCGGTACTCTAGAGGCACCGATGAGTGAATGTTTTCAAAATTTAATGAATTAAACTCATTGTAAAGGCCATCGGATATAATTGAAGAGGTTGTTAGCAGGTCCTGGTTAATATGGCTGCGTACTGTTCCACTCATTTTGTTTTTGTTTTAACTCACTTGGAAAGTCTACCAATTGTTTATATATTGTTAAATAGATCTTAGAGGCAAAATGGTCTAAAATAAAGGAAATTTTAATCAAAAATTAAAACGATGATATGGCAATTAGCAATAAATGTGACACTTGCTCAAAGACCAGAGCTTAAAATATACTTTATTTGGTTTAATGTACAGTCATTTATTTGATGGGCCTATTGCAAAATTTTATTTAAAAAGAAAAAATGTTAAATAGTTTAGTTTGATTTTAAGAGCTTAATTTTGCTTGATCGAGCATTGGAAAAATTTTATTGATGAGCCTCGAGGATGATTTGTGTTTTGGCTTTAATATGTGAAAAATAACCTGAAGAACCTCTTTAAACCGAGACGTGTTTCTTGTAGATATTATCGAAAGCATAAGTCAACAATTAGATCGAGTGTTCGAAATTTAGATATAGCCCCAGAACTTTGGTTAATGGAATTAAATGGTAAATATTAACTTTGTTGTCAATGATTAAATTTTAATAAAAAAAGGCTAGATAAAATATTTTTCTGTCTTTTTGTTTAAAAATTATATAAGGGTCGACAGAATGCTTACTTAGTCTTTAATATGACAAAATAAAAAATTTGAACATTTGTTTTAAATTGTTCGATATTGGTACAATTTTTTTAAAATAATTTTAGTCTAGATCTTGCGAGACATACTTTAAATTTTGGTCATTTTTTCTTTTAATTTGTGGGAACATTTTAAGAGAATCTAAAAGTTTATATTTAGCAAAAGTATTTTAAGACTATTTTCGGATGGTCTAGAATATTTTTTTCATCTTAACTGTATTATTGAATACTTATTAACAAAAATATTTTCTTTTTTATGAATTAAAATTAAAGATTTAAACCACTTTCAAAAGAAAATTGCTACATAGTGTAACTTAGCATGCTGCACTTTTTTAAGCTTAAAATATATTATTTCATGCCAAAAAGACAAACATTGATAAAAATTTAATTTGATTTATTAAAAAAGGATTATAAGATTTTTATTAATGGAGAATACGATGCTGCACTAAGTGCCATCTTTATATTAAGAATTTAATTAACTTTTTAATTTTAATTTTTCAATAAAAATAGAAATATTATTGATCAATTTTACTTAATTTCACAAAGTCACTTTTAGCCAACTCTGGTAATTCTAATAACCATTTTCAATTTGAATAATTATTTTAAAGCAATTAAAATTTGGTCTTAGTGAATTTCAATTTTTCAAAAATTTATCCTTTAAAAAAATAAGAATTTGTTATAAAAATTCCGATTCATTATGTTTATTTGATCTCAAAATATGATGAGTAAATTTTTAAATTAAATGGGTACTTTATTTTAGTGCGGTACTGATAGCCAAAGCTGGCACTTTTTTAATTCCAAATGCTTGAATGCTGAGTAGTGTTGGCAAATGGAGCGGCGGTGGAATTTGCGGTGTTTTCTTCTTCATGTAATTTTTAAAAAATTAAATAAGTTTGATAAAGTAAAAAATTGAATTTTTTAAGAAGATAATATTAAAGTAAGAAAAAGTAGTATAATTTCGATAGAAAAATACACTGAAAATAATTTTTGTACTTCAACGAGCTTAAATTTTAAATATCGAAAAGACATTTCATCTTGAAATTAAATAAAAAACAACCTTTTTTTAAATAATGTAATATAATGTTAAATTTTAGAAAAAAAAACATTGGTAACTTTTTTTCGGTCTGTGAAACTTTTTTAAATTTTACAATGTGAATAATAAATATATAAAATTAAAATAATTTTACTTTAAATATTTTTTTTTATTTTATTTTTTTTAATTTATTTTATTTTTTTTAATAGTTTAAAAAGTTATTTAAATTTTATTTCAACCTTTTTTTGATAAAAACAAATTGAAAAAAATCAGTTTTTCTTAAATTTATTCTAAATTAAATAAAAAGAACAAAAGCTGTATTTATAATTTTTTAATAACTAATGAATTTGACAAAAAACTGTGAGTTTTAGAAATTGAGTTTAGATAATTTGATCGTCTTGCCTCAACAGAATGAGTTTTGATGCGTCTGTCTCTCTCAAGTACATCATAAATTGATTTTATGGTTGACGGTGCTACACCATTTGTGTTTAAACTTGGTTTGATTCCTGTTTTGTCATGTTTTTGAAAGTCGGACTCTAAGCGCTGAGAGCTTTTGAGAAGATTGTTCTTGAAGCGATTAAATTCGGCTACTGAATATGAGTGTCGGCCAGAATTTCTCGCCGAGTCATTAGATGACATGGATGAACCAAGGTTTAAGCGAGCTGTGTCTATATAAAAGTTATTAGCTCCTGATTTCGATTTAGCCATTGTATTGCTTGTACTTGATTTGTACGAAGACATGGTTGATGACACACATGGATATTGGTTTTTGATTTTATTTTGAAACGAGGATACATTATATACACTGTCGTTTTCGCTTGAGGAATTGCTGCTGTATCGACGGCTAATGTCTGATCCATTCAACTTGGCTGATTTAACTTGAGCTGGTTCAAATTTTTTAAATTGGGATTCGGAATTGTTTAATGAGCTCTCGAAAGATTCAATTTGATTAGATGATGTTAAAAAAAAGGAATTTTCCGAATATCTTGTATTAGGTCGTTCTCTTAATTAATTTTTTAAAACAAATTTTTTAATTAAATATTTTTACATGAATTTAAATTTCATAAATTTAAATTACATAAAATTAAAAAAATAATTTTAATTAATTGCCAATCTATATTAATAAATAGAACTTAAATTATTTCACAATTTAACTTTTTTTGAAAATTTTCAATCAATTATTTGATAAAATCAAGTTAGAAATATGGTTTACATTATTCCAAAATTAAAAGAATATAATATCAGTATATAAACTTTATATCCTTTCAAATGATTTGCAGAATGCAGAAATTTTTAAGGATAAATAAATTCTTCTACCTTTAAGTAATAATTTATAAATTGAATTGAAAAAACTTTTCAAATTTTTCTTAAAATTAAATTAAAATTCTATTCTGTCATTCTTTATTCCATTTTTTTATAATATCATTCTATATTTATTGACATTAATAAATTTTTCTTTAAATCTTTTATTATTTTAGTTTTTTATGTGTGTTTTTATTCTGAAATGGAACCGATCAATTTGAAAGAAGCTTCTTAACTCCATGATAAACTAATGGAAAATTAAAAATTTTTGCAATTTATAATTAATTATTGATCACCTAAATGTAAAACTTCAAATTTAAAAAAAAATAAATCTTTAATAATTCATTAGTGGTAACATTGTTAAATTGCTGATGTGGGTCAGCTCTACAAACCACCCAAATGAATGATGTGATAAGTGTTTTTATTATGTCAGATTTTTATAAACAGCTCCTTCTTTTATAAACTTTAAACTGCTACTAACAAAAAATAAAACTATTATTATTATTATTTATTTGAAAAAATGACACTTATTTTTAATTGATATCAAATAATTAATCATCAAATAAAAATAATTCATAACAAAATTTACTGATTTAGAATATAAATGTGTACTAATTTTTGTATTCTTTAAATCATCAATAAAAATTAATATCATTTTTTAATTATATGTGTCAATTAATTAATGCCTTAATTAAACCCATCTTTTAAAAAATATTTTTATCAAAAGATAATCAAAATGTAATAAGTAAGCCTTAAGTCCAAAATATTTCTCACCAGAGATCCGAATATAAAGAAATATCTTTTTTATCTTTTATTTTAATTAAAAAGAATTTTTGAATCAAAACTTACATTCAATAATCTAAAACATGACGATTAAAGACATTTTTCTTAATTGAAGATTAAGATTTAAATTTCAAGATTTATTTAAAACTTAAACTTTTAAAAATATGTTTTTTTTTAGATCTGAAAAGTATTAAAAACAGAAATTTTGAAAGATCCAGAGTAATCGTAAAGTTTTTGGTTAAGTATTTAAAAGTTTTTAAAATTTAATTTCATAAAAATAAGATAGATAAATAAAATTACTTGATTTCTTTGGCATTAATATTGCTTGAATTTTTGTAATTATAATTCGGTGGTTTACGCTTTACCGAGCTATATTTCCACATTGGTAGCATATTTGCTTTTTTGTTAAAAATATTTAGTGTTAATGTAACATGATTCAAAATAATTGGATTTTCGTTTTGACTTTGGTTGCCAAATAAAACTTTTTTATGATTTTTTTTTCTAGTTATTTCATTTTGAGTCGATTCTGTCAAAGAGTTGTTTCGAGCCCTTGCCGAATTACCATTTCCTAAAGCTTGGTTGTCTATACTCTCTATTTCGTCATCATAATTGTGAATGCCCAAAGCACTCATTTCTTAAGTCTAAATTAAAAATAAATTCAATTTATAAAAGAATATTTTCTTTAAAATGCTAAACTTAATTATTTAAAAATTCGGTTCTAAGGTATCAATACTACCTTATGAATCGAATAATAATAAAATATAAATAAATGAAAGCAAGTATGTTTGTCATATAAAAGCAAAGGATTCTTGTTTAATTTTTGTTTTAAATTTTAATTTCGTTCAAATTTTAAAACTTGTTAGCAACTAATTTTTTCGATAGCTCGTACTCTACTCTTTGTGAAAATTATACTTTGGTAAAATAGAAATCGCATTATAGCAACAAGATTATTTTTTATTTTAAACTATTTACTAAATATTTTTGCTATTTATTTTTTTAAGTTAACTCTTGTGATTTATGAATAGGTGATTATGGCTAATATATTTAAATAATTAAAATTAACCGCTTACATATATGTACATTTTTAGTGTTTTAAAAATGGCTATTCAAATCAAAATTTTTAACTGGCAATCATATGGGAAATCATCGCTACATGAACTGTTTTAAAAATTAAAATAAAAACGTGTTTTAAAAAAATTTATAAAATTGATTAGTGTTACATGGAAAATATTTGACATTAAGACTCTTGTTAAAATTTTTCCTTAGAGGCATAACATTTTCAAAACCTTTATGATCATTTTTAATTAAGAAAAGAATTTGAACTAAAAATTGGATCAAGTAATGGCAAAAAAAAACATCAGACAATATACCACTAAAAAAAAATAACTAAAACTCTTTGAACATACTAAAAAAATTAATCAACCAAACCAATTTTAATGATATTCAAAGTTTTAACTAAATTTCTAGGAGCTTAACCGCTTAAAAATCATATTTTATATTACCATCACTACGATTACTAGTTCATTTTTGAATAAATATTGTTATCAAGGGTTTCGTATCAAATGAATCACGAATTAAGGTCCAAAAATTTAAGAAATTTAAAATTTTTGGAAGCCGATTATTTTTTAACTACCTTTTTATTTTACTTTTACTTTTACTTTTCGGAATAATAATAAACTATAAAAATGAACTCTGGAAAAAATTTTATCATAGTAATGTATTAATAGTAGCTATGTCGTAATAGAAAAAATATAAGAGTATCTTACTTCAATTTTTTAACTTAGTCCCCTATTTTCCCAAAAACAATTTTTTTTGCTTATTTTGTTTGAAGTTGTATAAAATCTGACCCAATGAACTTGAAAACGATAAAAGGTTGCAAAGAAACCTTAATCTTTGGATTAAAAATAAAATATTATTTTTTCTGATTTTAGATGGTAAAAATTTCACAATTCGAAAAAAAATTATCGAAAATTAAATTTAATTAAAAAAATATAATAATAAAATATATTTTAAGAGTTAAAAAATTTTAAATAATAACTTAAATTTTAACAATATTTAGAATGTTTCAAAGGAAACTTGAATGTGTCTTTGTTTAGCCTGTTTGTCTAAAATTAAAAAAAACTTTACAGTCTAATTGTAGTTATTTTCGTTACTTGAATTTAAAGAAAATTAGGAATTATTTTGACATTTTATTATTATTATTTATTTCAGTAAAAACATCTAGAGTGATAAAAATAGTTTAAAATTTTTTTTTAAATTTATAAAATAGAGATTAAGTAAATGTTCGATATGTTTTGACAATTTTTCTAAAATTTTAAAATTTTCAATTTGACATTTTTTTAAAATATAATGATATTGGTTAAATATTAATTTATTTTTTTGGAATAAATTGTATTTAATTGATTTTTTAATTATTTTTAGCATGCATTGAATTTTGCGTTAAAACAAAAAATTTAAGATTTTTTAGAATTTCTATTTTTTTCGTTGAGAATAAATTTTTACAAAAAAAAAAGATAAATATAAAAATAAAACAAATTTTTTTTTACTTTTTTTCATTAAGTCCAAAGCCTTTTTGATTAGTTTAACTATTATCAACTTTAAATTATTAGTTATTGTTAAAATGATGAATTAGATAGATGGAGTACAAGTACGTACCGTATCCCCTTGTTTAGCGACGCATGCTTTAATACCATGAAAAGGATATTTGGTGCATGGTCTAACATAGACCTCGCAATGTTAAATTTTTTATTTTAAAAGTCCTATGGGTCACATAGTCGATACATATTAAAAACGTAGCGTTTATAATAGAAATTCAAATAGAAAAGCAGAGCTTCAAAAAAAGTCTTTATTAGAGACTCGGGGTTTTAAACTTAAAAAAAAATTAAATATAAAAAATATTTATTGAGTTTATTTTATAGATGCGGCGTTAGAGTTATGGTAAAAAAAATATTAAAAATATTAAAAAAGTTTAATTTTAATTATTGACCCGGCATTTAAATTTAAAATTTTAAGAATTTTTAAAATCCATCATTATATCTAATAACAGGGTCACACCGTTCAACGTTTGCCATTGCAAGATATCCCAATACAACAAAATATAGAAAATACTTCAACAAGTGTTAGGACGCCAGTTGTTTACAACAAGAATGGTTCAGTTAGAAAGCCACTAGGAAGAAAGAAAGGTTCTACGAATAAATCGAAAAAATAATTTTTTTTAATTTTTTTTTTCTCTTTTTTGTCTTAAAATTTTAAATTTAAATGCCGGGTCAATAATTAAAATTAAACTTTTTTAATATTTTTAATATTTTTTTTACCATAACTCTAACGCCGCATCTATAAAATAAACTCAATAAATATTTTTTATATTTAATTTTTTTTTAAGTTTAAAACCCCGAGTCTCTAATAAAGACTTTTTTTGAAGCTCTGCTTTTCTATTTGAATTTCTATTATAAACGCTACGTTTTTAATATGTATCGACTATGTGACCCATAGGACTTTTAAAATAAAAAATTTAACATTGCGAGGTCTATGTTAGACCATGCACCAAATATCCTTTTCATGGTATTAAAGCATGCGTCGCTAAACAAGGGGATACGGTAATACACATCTTAAGAAAGATATAAGTTCAAAGGAGAGCTACCAAACTGATTCCAGAATTAAAAAAATTCAATTACAATGGCAGTTGGCTGCTCTGAATACTTTATAAACAACAAGAATAAGAGAATATTTTATTGAAATTTTTAAAATTGTTAAAAGATTAGAAAAAATTGACTAGCTCAGTCCTAGTTTTCAAGAACGACCAAGAAAGTGTATATTGTCCAGCTCCTCGATAACATGAATTTATATTAGATAAGCAATCGGTAAAAAATTGTGAACTAAGATATAATTTTTTCAGTAAAAGAAGTGTAAATGTTTGGAATCAACTAGATGAAGATATAATAAATACTGTTAATGAATTAAAAAAAAATTTATAAAATAAATTTTAACAAGCTTTTATTATGAGGCTAATCTCCTATTTCATTTGCCTAGCAAATTGTAGCTTTTTTTATTATTATATTATTATTATTATTATTTGATTAGAATGTGATTTTTTTTACTTTCTATTTTATTGAAACTTGCAGTCGACTGAAAATTGAAATTAAAAATTGAAATTTGAAATTATCAATCTCATAATATACATAATGTATTAAGTCAAAATTGAATAAAACTTTTATTATGGTCCTATAATAAAGAGATTAAAAAAATTTTTTAATTTTGATGAACATTATCTTTTATTAACATTATCCTTTATCAATACACTAAAATTTAATTATCTCGCTTCTCAAATCGTTAACATAATGACTAATGAACCTCGATCAAAAATCTTTTTCATCTGGCCAATCCTCAACAACAAAACACTTCAAAACAAATTTTTTAACATATCTTTTTAGAATTTATTAAGTTTTTAAAAATGGCATTTTAATCAAACGACAGTTTTTTGATTCCAATTAACTCTTTTTGAACAATATTAAGTTTAAACACTATAAATTGATTTTAAAAAAAAAACAATAAAGAATAAATAAATCTCTTTTTTTTATCTTTTCTTATTTTGTTTATTCATTTTTCTTTTTATATGTCTTTTTTATTTGTAAATATTTACTAATTTTATTTCTAAAAATTCTTTTTAATTTTACTTCTCGATTAAATTATTTTTAAAGGGCTGCTAATTTAATTTTTAATAATGATAATTAAAATGTTTAAATTTATGAATTAAAATTAAAATTCAAATCATAAATTAATGGAAAGATGGATAAATAAATGAATGAATAAGAAGATATAACACCAACTTCGTAGGTAAATTGAAAACGCCTTTAAACCCTTTTTATAGTCGAAAATATCTATATGGTCAAATTCTTTTTTTACTTAAATTTACAAATAAGATGGCTGAAAAGTAGGCTGAGTCGCTCGAATCTGGTCTGGAGATCAATTCCATTTTTTTTAAATAAATAAATTTGGTTTTTAGTTAGTGAAAATAAAAATTAAATCAAATAAATGTACCAGAATATAAATCCATTTTTAATTAGTGTGCTCAATAAATAAGCTTTATTAATTAATGAATAATGTCTGGTCAGTGTTGAATCTTAATAAGTATCAAAATATTTTTGAATGATGAAAAAACTAGTGGTTTTTCACGTGGTCTTTCAATTTTTTTTTAAATAATTTGTTCGAAAAAAAATCACATGAGCAAATTTATTATGGTAGCTAAAACAAAATTTTTTTGGCTTTAAAATATTGAAAACTTGTCAACTGATGCATCCATTTAGTTATTAATATTTACTTAAAACAAAATTTAGAAGACTGATAAAATTGTCCTCAAATATATTTACTCCAGCTTACTTTTATGGATAAATACCTGTTTTTTTTGTTTTGAATGTAATTAGTGTTTTTAATATAGCAACTATTGAAGCATCTTTATGTCTTCATTTTGCAAACTTGTTTTATTTTTGATATTTAAGAGTTTTTTGGAACACTTTTCAACTGATTAAGTAATTAACAATCAGATATTTTTTTATTGAAGCATAAATATCAAGGATTTTTTAAGAAAAAATATTTTCACTGGTTTAAATTAAGGAATAAAAATAATAGAATTCAGTAAAGTTCATTTAAGCATTAAATGAAATAGGATATTTTTTGAGTGAATCAAATTTCGGATCCAAATAATATTTTCGTTTCAATAAATTTATATTGAAAAAAAAAAGCAATATTTGATTGAAGTTTTGATACGGATGAGCTTATTGGCAAAAAAAAACACTTCCGAATATGAGACTGAAAATGCACAATAAAACTTTAATCTTAATTAAAAGTAATTTGAGAATGCTTGAAAATTGACTTGAACAGACTAGAAACGACTCTTTGGTAATCTAATTGAAATCTCAAATAAACTATGGGCAACAATAGTAGCAAAATAAATTGAATCCTAATTTAAAATGTTTATTTAATTGTCAACTTGAAATCTATTAAACAAGAATAAATTCTTAAGATCTAGTTACATTTTTGGCAAATACAAGTTAGAAATTTTCAAGTGCTTATTTGACTAGATTTTGCTTCTATTCCAATTAATATAACCACTGTATTTTTTGAAAAACAACTTTCAAGTGGTGCTAAACACTTGGAAAATTGTCTCTATTAATAAGCTAATTTTGATCTTCAACCATTCTTAAATACCAATGATCAGATCAAATTGAATTTTTAAAAACTTCATTTGATTAGACTTTGAAAAAAGCTCAAATGCTCTTTAAGATGATCAGCCAGAATGGCTTTGATGTTGAATAATCAAGGATTTTTGCCCCTCAGAAGATATTTAAAAATTTTATTTTTTATTTTTAATTAATTAACCTCCTTCAGGGGAGGTTCAATAAGAATTAAGAATAAAAATTTAAAAAAAGAAAAAAAATCAAGTTAATCTAATACGAAAAATAAAAAAAATAAATTTTTCTATGTGAGATGAACGAACTCTATTTAAATTTAGAAAAAAATGGTTTTAAAAATTTAAACATTTTTATTTCATTAACTAATTAATTATTTTTTTGTTTCACAAATTCGAATATTTTTTATTAAATCATACTAAAAAAAACATAAAAAGACTTTTTATTTGAAAAATTAATTTTTGTTAGTCGCTTTTATTATAAAATAAAGAAAAAAAAGTCAGCTGTATAAAGAGTTCGGAGAATTGCTTTTATTCGAATTATTGAGGCTTCGAATATCATGGGTCAAGAGAAATTTTTGGAAACCAAACAGCTTAATTCCACATTTAAAAAAATAAATACTTTAAAAACTTAGAAACCGTCAATAATTGATCAATATTTGTGTTTACTTTACTTTCTTCATTAAAATAATTTCAATTGAGACCTTTTTTCACAAAGCTCTTCTACAGCGTCCATAGATTAATTAGAGCATTTGGAAAATTCTGCGAGCTGGTCAATTTAGTGACCCATTACCCTGTTAATTTTATTTGTATTACATGATCTGAACAATATATATACATATAAATTTTTCAATGATATCACAAAATTTTTCTAGTAAAGTTAAGATTTATTTTTTAGATTTTTTTAGATTTTATATTTATTTATTTAAAAATGCGCTAAGATGAATAATTTATTTCAGGATAAAAAGTTTTTGAACTAGTAAATTTTAACCAAGTAAATAGTGTCATTTAATCAAAATATTTTTTTTTCAAAATTCTAATATATTTATTAAGATGAATTTTTGTCACAAAATAAAATCCTATTGAGCAAAAATTAAGCATCTCTAATTACACTCTTTTGAATTAAGTTAACTAATATAATTGATTAAAAAATTTAAGGGCATTTAAATGTAAATTTTCAATTTTGAATAAAAAATTTTCAAAAAGATTTTTATTTTTTTCATACAAGATAATATTAAAATTTAAAAGAAAAAAATCAAATAATTCATAAGCAATCATAGATAAAATAGGTAGAAATGCAGTTATAATGGAATATTGAAGAAAAATTGAGATAGAAATGATTGGAAAATTTTTCAATTAGCTGCTGATACACAATAGGGAAAGATTTGATATAAATCTAGATTTAATAAGTCTGATATTGAAGCAAACATGGTTATTTATGGAGTTTAATAAAATTTCAACTTCACTAATTATTATTAATTATTATGTTGTAGAAAAAATAAAAAAAAATGTTTGACTGTTTTTCAGCTTTATTTGTTTATTTATTTAAAAAATAATTTGGTTCAAGACCTTCGTTTGAGCCCGCATTAAAAAGGAAAAATTAATATAAATTTAGATGATCGAATAAAATTTAAAAAAAAAATAAAAACATGAAAAAAGTGATTAAATTAGTTTAAAAGCGAGAGTTTTTCAGCTTTATGGAACATCTCATCTCGAGAACCAGAATTATTTGTTTGTCAAATAGTCAAAGAATTTGTTTTTGGGCCATTTTTAGATCGAAAAAATTTGAATTTTAAATTTCAATTATTTTTATTAGTAAAATTGGTTGTGGGCTAAAATTTTTTTTTGAAAGTTAGCAAGAGCAAGTGGATTAGAAAGATCGATGACGCACGATACAGTTCCGTGTCGAGTTTTTCCTTTTTTTAAATTGGATTATTCAAACTAGAAATTTAAGGCTAAAGAAAATATTTTATTCATTCCATTTTGTGCTGATTTAAAAAGGAAGCAATTTTGGTCTTTGGTTTAAAATTTCCTGACTAAAAGAATAAAAAAATATTGCGAAACTATTAGCTCAAGTAATTAGAGTTAAAAAAAAAAGCATCAACAAATTGAAAAAGTCAACTACCTGCGGTTTTTCTTAATGAGTGCATTTCGGCTGCTTACCTAGCTGACAAATGTTTTTGTCGTTTGTTTCCTTCATACTCAATCTAAACAATATCCATTAGTTTTGTTTGAGTAACATCTATAGAATAATTGATCTTAAGTAAGCAAGTTGGCAATTTAGCAGAATGCAATTAAGCTTAGAGCCGCCTAGAAATCGAAAATAAAACAACTCAAAAATAATTAAAAACTAATGATCAGTTTGAGTCCATGAACATTTTGGCTCAGAATAGAACAGCGCTGCAGACAACTAATCAATACTATCTAGATGGAGCCAGGACTTGATATTGATTTTTTTCTGTTCAATTGATTGCATAACTTGGATATCTAAAGTGACAATCGAAACCCAATACTTAAATTATATGCTACTAGAGATGGAGATGAAATCACAATAGCAGACTCGACTGCTAGCAGGTAATTTAATTCGAGTTGAAATATCGTTTTACATGATTAAGAAAAGCTAATTTCAAGCTTGATCAAATCGCAGAAACAAATATTAAATGGGCATAAAAGAAAACTTTATTTTTAATTTCCCTTATTTTTTTTTTTTAAATATTTTTATAATTAAAGACGGAAATTGAGTTAGTGTGTTGCCATTTTATTCTTGTGCATATTAGTTCGTGTTTGCTGAGCATTCTTTTTATTTTTCTCCAAAGGTTTCTCAAGCGATTCGAACAGAGGCTGATTGGCCAGCACTCTCGTCCTAATCAATAATCACATCTTAATTATTAGTATTTAACATGATTAGATACTGTGTTTAGATAAAAAATCATGTAGATCTCGTTCAGATAAGTTAGATTTGAAGAAGAGAGAAGAGAAAACAATGGAAAATCTCGAGTAAGTCACTAGAGCGCCCGAGGCCAGTTCGAATCCCTATGTTCCGCATTAAGGGCTTCCATAACTTGTATTCCACTCTAAACAATCTGACTCTTTTGTTGTAAATATTTTTTTTACTCAAAAATTTATGGAATTCTTGAATCTAGTAGACTTTTTTTTTCTCTTCTAAAAGTTCTAGTACTAGAAGCACTGGCGATTTTTTTTGGCTCTGCTCAAATTACATTTGAACCCGATTCTTTTGAAATCTAGCTATCTTTGAGTAACTAAAACAAAAAATATTTTTTTTTTGTCAATATAAAAATTACTCTAAATATTCGGAGTTTAATTTTTTTTTAGAAAAAAAAGTCAGTTTTGATGCAAAAATATTGAAAGAAAAAATTTTTAAGGGATTTTTTGTCAGCACAAAAATTTATTTTCAAGTCGAACAAAACTGTTTGAGTCTTTATAAAATAAACAAAAAGAGAAAAGGTAATAGGTAAAAATTTTATTTAAAGTGAATTTGGGATAAGCTTTGAGCTCAATTGAATTCAATTTAAAAATTTGACATCCTCAATGCCGCAAGACAATCGCGATCATTTCAATTAGATCTTTCTTTCCAAGTCGTCTATCTTTTAAGCTCACCAGATTATTCCTCGGATTTATTTTTAACATCCAAAAAATTTTGATTCCCTAAATCTTTCATTTGAAATTAAATTTAGAACCAAGTTCTTCTTTCTTTTCAAGCATAAGCCACCAACACACTTTTATTTAGATCATATGGAATAATTTCTGCATTGCCTGCTAAAGAAGTATAACCACAAATGAAAAGAGTGGCTTTTTTTTTTTAAATTTTAAAAATTTTTCTTCTAAAAAAAATTTCTTTTTTAAATTAAAAATTTTTCTTAAAAAAATATTGCTTTATAGGAAGTAGAATTTTTAAAGAAGAAGACTGCATTTACAAAATGGTAATCAATTGGACCAAGAATGGCACTGCTTACTTTTTTAGTAGTATTAGAAATTGTGACCTTTTAAATTATTAAATTTAAAGTGACATAGAGCTTTATTAAGTCTGAGTGGGAAAGAAAGGATTAGGCAAAGAATGACGCAGTCAATGCTTTAAGCCCATAGTTACCTTGTTCATATCAAGTTTATGGTGTTATTTTTAGACATGGGACTGTGTCTTATTTGAAGTCAGCTTTTGAGCTAGTTGATATTTTTATGTTCAATCACAATGAGTCACAGAAAACAAAATTGAGACAGTGCTTAGTCACGATTCATTTTGAATTCTGTTGTTTTGTCAAGCAGTTCTAGTGTTTGGGTTATTTTTAATTTCTGACATGTCACAACCATGATTGTGTTTCAAATATTAGCAGATCGATTGGCTTCTAGGTGCACCCTTGACGCACTCAAGTTCCAAAGCAACACATTACACTCGATTGTTCTGCTATTAATTGAACACAGTGCTATTCTAGGTCGGACTAGTTTTTGTTTTGTCTTAAATTAGTTGATATTAAATTTTGGATTAAATCAATTTACACCTGTAATTGAAACAGAAGAGTTTTGTTGGCGCCCAACTGCTTTATTCAACAAAACGAGGCTGGTATAATGCAGCAGACACACTTTATTAGAGAATAGAAAATAGAAGTGTATACTTGTTTCAATCAAGTAGTTGCACATAGAGCGAGAGTGAATGATGAGAATCAGGCAATGGATTATGAAATTAATTATTTATTATTGAATTTATATCAATTGCTTTTAACTTCAATTGCAAGTTCTAGTTATACTAAAGCATATTATTAGAGATATATTTATTTGTTGGAGAGAAAATCGATTTTGTGTTTTTTTAGCAAATCAAGACCGTCTATGAGATGAGTTTTTCGTTTTCTTCTTCTCTTTCTCTTTTTCTTTCATATTTTTGTTGTATTGTCATTGCGTTTTTGTTATCTTAATAATTTGATACAATTAGGCTCGCAATTAGCGCACTAATTGTCGCAACTAGCTTGTGTGGCCAGAGCAACATTGAAGCGATAGCCTAATTTTGCTATCATCCATAAAATTGAAACTTAATAGGATTCGCTCAATACCCCGATTTAGTTCAATTTGGAAAATGTTAATAAAACTCATTTTTGTTAATTAATCAACTGGACTACAATATTTTATTTATTCAAAAAAAATTAGCCTACTATCCCAGGCTGTTGTCAATTACTTTTCACAGCTTTCATGCTAGAGTATTTTTGATGTTAAATTTTTGAAAAAAAATATTATTATTATTACTGTTTAAATATGAGCTGGTAAATTCAAGGAAATAGTCTCTAACCCACTGCATAGTTTGGCAGTACGAGGTGAATGTTAAGAGCCCTTTCATTTTCTCAAGTTGTATTGCAGTGAAGAAGATCAACTCAATGCATCCTTTAAAATTCACCATTCCATTTCGCCAAGTTATCATGAACATACAAAAAATATTTTTTAATCTCAACCTTGGCCTTTCTGTTATTCTTAATTTTTTTTTCTTTTTGCACAGTGTCTAGCTTTTGACTTTGTCAGGTAATAGATTTTTTTTTTATTAATTAAATAATTTTGGGCTTCCCCAGGGTTTGTCCGAATAGCTTTACCCTTCATTACAATGTAAAAAATTTAGCGAACTTTTGTAGAAAATTATTATATAAAAAATAATTAAAAATTTAAAAACCAAGAAAAAAAATATTAAAATTTTAACTGAAATGAGTTTGATTCGTATAGAACGATTTACAATTTGATTTAATAACATTAGGAAGTATTACGAACTTTACGAGCTTTTGACAGCTAATAGATAAACAATTGAATTTAGTTTAAAGTTTATTAAATGGAATGAGGAGTTATAACAAAAATTTTAAGTGTTTAAGTGGTTTGTGTGTTAGTCATACAAGGAGAGGATCAAGGGTTCAAAATCTGCTGAGGGAGAATAAATCTTCAAAGTATCTCTGCAGCACAGGACAAATGCTTAAAGCCCTTTCATCATTATAAATGATGCAGTGGTTTCTATTGGGTAATAATTGCGGTGTAGAAGATCAGCTCAATGCAGTAACCTCTTTGTCAGATCGAAGCAGTTGTTCATAAATGTAATGCGCTTCTCCCATTATCCGCTGGGATAAAAAAGGGACAAATTAAATAATAAGTAGAGACATGTCAAGACTTGGGTATTAAAAATAATGCACTAAAACGGCATAGTGAGTTTATGGTAGTCATAAAATCAATATTGTTGTCATAACCGTGGCAGCTTAGGATTTTAAGATCTTCTAAATAATCCTAGACTAAATCATTTGTGTCTAGCTGATGGTGTAATGGTTGGATCAGTCGCTTTAAAGAAGTGTAGTAAGCAAAATATCAAAGGTTCGAATCCTCTAGGAGGATATTGAGAAAATATAAAAAAATGGACAAGGCCTAACTATCCCCATTACCTAAGTATATAATTAGTTAAAATGAAAACAAAAACTATGACCCTATGCTCCATAAGGAGTTAATAAAGATAAATTAGAAAAAATAATTTCACTTCCTCTGGTCTTAGTTGGGTCTATGTGAAATGAATGAAAAAAAAATTCTTTTTTTGAATTACCTGATTTGTGTGGCAAATATAATTGCACTAAAGTCGGGCTGGAGAGTTAATAAAAATGAGAGAGAGAGAGAGAGAGAGAGGGGCACACACATAGAGAGGGAATGAGAGAAAGCTATTAAATTACTAAGTTATTAACGACATAATTTGGATGACAACAACCAATGGAAAAATTCGCCAAGCCCCTAAATTAGAACTTTTGCTCATTAGTCTCACATCCAATCAATTTCTCTACTCAAAATGCAAAGCTAATTGGCTGACGAATAAAATATTTTATTTTGCCTATATATATTTTTGGCTAGCTCTCATTTTTTGATATTGCTATTAGAAGTTTATTAATCTATATCAATTTCTGCCAATGAAATTTTTTCTCACATATCATTTACGTCCTATCACACTAATCGTCATCATCATTTCTCTATTTAAGAAACGTTTAAGCAAAAAAGAAAAAAATAATAAAAAATAAAAAACATACATATATATTTTATTTTTCTTATTTCGACGAAGAAAAAAAAAAAAAAAAAATTCGAAAAAAAAAAAAAAAACAAATACATTTGACATATTTATATTTTTGTATTAATTGTCGTGTGCTAATTTAGTAGAGTATAGCTAAGCCTTGAATGCCGACTGCTAATCAATAATGTTTAACTTTAGAGCATTTCTAGATTCATTAGTCGTTCGATGATGATATAAAATGAATTTGTTCAGCGCACTACCAGCTTTGTTTCCAGGACTGCCGGCACCCACCATACCGAGCTTGAACTTTTCGGCGCAACAAGTCGCCCAGGTGTGCGAGCAGCTGGAAGAGAGCGGCGACACGGACCGGCTGGCCCGCTTCCTCTGGTCCCTGTCGGTCATACCGGGCTCCAATTTGCTCACGCAACACGAGTCCATCATACGCGCCCGAGCCATAGTCGCCTTTCAGCAAAACAACTACCGAGAGCTGTACACCCTGCTGGAGAATCACAAGTTTACGCGCGACTCGCATCCCAAACTGCAGGCCATGTGGATGGAGGCGCACTATCAGGAGGCCGAGAAGCTGAGGGGCCGACCGCTCGGTCCCGTCGACAAGTACCGAGTCAGAAAGAAGTTTCCGTTGCCGAGGACCATTTGGGACGGCGAGCAAAAGACCCACTGCTTCAAGGAGAGGACCAGGGGGCTGCTGCGCGAGTGGTACTTGCAGGATCCGTATCCGAACCCGGCGAAGAAGCGCGAGCTCGCCCAGGCCACTGGTCTCACCGCCACCCAAGTCGGCAACTGGTTCAAAAATAGGAGACAGAGAGACCGCGCTGCTGCCGCCAAAAACCGAAACTCGAACAACCAGTACGACTCGCAGACAGCCAGCAGTTCGAACCACAACTATTCGCCGCCGTCGTCTCCAGAACTCGATCCTGATGTCACCGACTAATTCATTGATTGATTGAACGGCCTAAACGCAACCTTATTTTGTCTCTCTCAGCCTCGTTTAGACAATTAGTTCAACAAGTCATAATAGAAATCAATTTTGTCTTTAAATATTGTAAATAAATATGAGCTCTTTTA
>QEOQ01000359.1:1104633-1137961 GCA_010279815.1 Brachionus plicatilis
TTTCTTACCACTTGGCCAAAAGGAAATTGCATTTTTTTTTCTGAGTGAAAAAATTGATTTTTTCATTTTCGGTCTTGTACTAATATTTTTTTTATTTTTGATTAATCACAAAGGATTGATCAGAATCAATTATTAAATATCTTAAAAAGTATGAAAAATATTCTAACCTTTTCAATTTAGTCTTTATTTCTTCAAAAAAAAGCATTTTTTACTCATTTATTTTAATAGGATTTTACCAAAAGAAATTTTATATTTTAAAAAATAAGCATTTTTTAATCGAATAAAAAGAAAAAAAAATTTTTAATTTTAAGTCTAATAAATTTTAAAAATTACAAAACTAAGAGTCAATTATGGTAGACACGCAAAATGAATCCAAAGGACCATAAATAATTTTCAACCATTTTCAATTTATTTAAAAAAAAAAACAATTTTTTTAAACTCATTTATTTCAATAACAAGTTTCTCTTGCCACTTGTCCTAAACAAAAGTTCGTAGATGCAAATTACCTTTTTTAATAAAATATTTTTTTAATTTAAAAGTAAAATATTTATTTTCATTTTATGATTGGGCCCAATTTTGTGCTAATACTTTTTTTTCATTAAAATGACTAGAGTTGGATTAGAGCCTTATTTTTAATCAATATGTCAACTGTCGACTGGGAATTAGGAATTTCCCGTTTGAAACAAAATTCAAAAGCCACATAAATTCCCTTCCTCGCAATTATTCTCAAAACTGCTTACTAAATTTAAATATTAGATGATCATTATGACTCGGCAATCAATAATTATTTAGGGAATTAGATGCATTGACAGAACGGATTATAGCTACTATTTGAAATATTGCAAATTATTTCAACAACAATAACAATATTCACCAATTTAACAATCTTAGAGGATATGTATCAAGTTTAATCAAACTTATTAGAGGCGCTTATTTCCGTGCATAAATTGCTTTTGATTCATGCAAATTTGAGTTTAATTAAAAAGCTCGAAGAGCTTAATCAAAAGGTTTCACTGGCAGATAATATAGACTTGAAATAGAAGATCAGCAATTAACAAAAAAATACTTAGTGTTCTAAATTAAAATTTAGCATTGCCAATAGGTATTCATTGAATTATTTAGAAAAACTATAAACATTCATCGTTTGTTTATTTGGTTAGTGAATATTTTAGTGATTTGTAACTTCTTTTGTTCAATCCTCTGTTGTAAGGATTCATGTAAAAACAATTTCAAAAGTTTAACCATTTATTCACGATTTAAGACCTTGATATTTAATATTTTGGTAACATTAACTTTATTCTAATTTAGTTCACCTATTGTTTTGATTGTAAATTTTAAATACACTTTTTTTTCTATCGCTCTCTCTCGACTCCTAAATCAAAAATGTATCACTTGTCAAAGCTGGCTTATTCAATTTGAACATTTTTTTCTTTCTAAAGACTAGTTGTTTGGCTTGCTTGGCTTGGTTTTTCTAGTTCTTCAGATCACACATGTAATGGAACATTTTGCCATACAAGTCTTTCAGAAAAATAAACTAAACTTTACCTCGATGAATTACTAAACAAAATTTAGCGCTTTTAGCTCAATTAAAAAAAAATTCTAAATTGGCTTTTATTGCTATTTGAATTGAGTGGAGCTTGGCTCTTTTTGTAGAAACGAAATTATCATGTTATAAAGCTATAAACTAGGCTAACAATACTTTATTTTGACAACTAAATTTAATAATTTTTACATTTTTAAAATAATGTTTTATTCAAAAAATTAATTTAGTGAAATTTTTGCTTACTTTTAAATCAGTTAATTCAGAATTGACAAAAAAAATGTAAAAAAAAATATCATTACATTTTTTAAAAATATTTGAAAAATTTTATTATTAAAAAAATTAAAAAATATCGTATTTTATTTATCTACTAACAAGAAATTTAGGAAAACTTTTAGATTGACAATGTTTAGAAGCGATCTGGCTAAATATTTCAAAATTCGAAATAGATCCAGCGGATTGACAACACCTTGAGTAGGTCGATTGTTAGATACATTGGTGGTCAAAAGCATAGAATGGTTAATAGCTGCAACTAGAGCATTTTATTATGCATCAAAAAAGCCTTTTAAAATAGTAATAATATTTTTTCTCAGCAAAAATCTTGAAATAAAATATAAAAGTTAATAAAAAAATGTTTTGCAATGTTTGTTCTATTTTTAAATGAAATATATATGTTTATAAAAAACATAAAAATAATTAATGATTTTAGCATAGTTACCACAATAATTAAAAATTTCAATTGAAAAAATTCCTAAACTAAAATAAAAACTAAATAAATAAAACGAAAAGAAAAAAAATAAGATTCACAAAATCAAATTGTTACTTTGATTTTTTATTTAAATATTTTGAATTATTTATTCAATTAAATTGATTTTTCGAATGGCAGCAGTTTGAGATTATTTAAAGATTGCACGTCGATTCAAATAATGTAATGACAGTCATGCTAGAAAATAATTTTAGAAATTCTTTTATTTTATTTAAATTTTTGACCGGTTGCAATGGAAACATGGTTAATGTTGAAATATTTTTTTTTAATTTTCAAATATAGTAAAATTTAATGCGATAATAAATAGTTTTGTTTTTAACATCATTATTAGAAAAGTATTTTTATGAAATTAAAAAAATTAAAAAAAATGTTCAATTAAGATAATAAAAATGAGCTAAGCTAAAGACACCAAAATCCCGGGTTGCTCAATTTTTACAGGATTTCATATTCTTCAAAAAGGGTCCTTTTATTTTCCAATCATTCTTTCAAGACTAGTTTTTTTACAATTTTTTATTGAAGGCATCAAGTATTTTTTTAATAATGATAAATAATCATCAAGATAAATAAAATTGTTATTCAGGCTAAAATACAAATTAATGTTTATTAACTTTTTTTATCAAACTAAACATATTTATAAGCTTTTTAACAAAATTTACATTCAAAACTTTTTCTTCGAAGCCTTGTAAAATAGAAGTAATTATCGATAAGTTAGAGGAATTCACCATCAAGTCCTAGTAGAGCGATGCTAATTCGATAAATGTTCAGAATCGAATTTCAACTCGATTGGCCTAGGTACAGGAAAAAAGGTTCAAGCTTGGCTGAGCATCGATTTTCTCAGTGTTTGCTCTAATCAGAAAAATCTGTCATTCTCTAACACTTATCAAAACATAAAGATCTAAACACTAATAACTATTAGTATATAAAATTTCAAGTATTGGTACCAAATATAACAAGATAATGTGCTCGTCGGAGCGTGAAATAATTGAATTTTTATGAAATTGTGGACCTCGATGAGTTTGGCATTTAATTGAGTGTAAATTAGAGTCTGGCGGCTTTTTTCTTTTTGACTCTTTTCTATTGGAATAATATTTGCTTATCGATTCTGTCAATATTAACTTTGAGCTATTCTCTTTAGCCGCTGGAAACAAATCGATTCAAATATGAATTTTAAATTTCAAAAAGTTTAGAACAACATTGCTGAAAAAATATTGAGAAACAATTAAATGCTAGAGAACAATAACAAAAAAAATAATTAATAATAATCTAATATTTGCATTGCTTGAAAATTCATGTTGACTTTTTCGAACATTTGAGACCAATTTTGAATTAAAAATGACAGTTCCAATCCGGATAAGTCAAATACTTTAATTAAAGCTTCTCGTTTCTTGGCGATCTCCCACTGAATCTTGTTAATTGTATATTGATTTATTTGCTGTAAAAATAAAAAAAACGTAATTTTTTTTGTTAATCTTTTGACCAAACTAGATCTTATCAACAGTGGACCATGTGAGAGTAAATATTAGCTGTGTAAGCATTACATAAGCTAGTTTAATCAGTAGCACCTAGCTGGAATTGATCATAATTACAAGTTATACTCTCAAAGACTTTGTATGAGCAGCATGATGCCAAGTATTTAGACAAAAATTGGTCAAGAGTTGAACTCTATTTCAATAAAGTGGTTTTTGATTCAAAATTTGTAACCAGACCTAATTGTGCACTTAATTAAAATTTAATTGTATCTAAGAATTTTAATGAAATTTTAATTTAATTATGTTCAAATTTTAGAATGGCTCTTGAAAGAAAAATTTTTTTTGTTGGTCGCTAGATCAGCAGGAGATCAAGTTGGTCAATGTTTTTTTTGCTACAGGTGTTTCTCAATCTGGTTCGAGAAAAATAAAATTTTGAGTATTTTTAAATTTTATTAATAAAAGGTAAAAAAATATTGTTTCGTGATGTTCTACTATATCCAATGGTTTGTTGATTTTAAATTGTTTTATTCATGTTTAATTAATTGAAAAAATAGAAAATATTTGTGTGTGCTTTGCGTTGGACTACTAAGTTATAATTACTCTAAAATTAAACAAAAAGCATAATTTATTGATTAGTCTTTTAGGCTATTATTAATTTTAAGTAAATAATAGAAATCTTTGATCGATTTGAAAATTATAGATGCTTATCTTTTTGATGCTTTTTAAAAATTAAAGGCATAGTCCGCTTGCCAAACGAAATTAGTCTAATTGTTCAAGAGTTTCTATTATTTTACGTAAATGTCAATACGAGAAAAAATTAAATAAAATTTAGAGGATTTTCGAAATTTAATTACCACTAGAGGGCGGAAAAACTACATTAATTGCTACAGGCAATCATTACATTTATTTAGATCTAATTATTTAAAATCTTACAATTCGAAATAAAAAGAAAACTTAAATAGAAATATTAGTTTATTATAAAAATTTTGAAATCAAAATTCAATTTTAAATTAAAAATCTTGAAGTTATTCTCTAAAAGCTTATTTTATTGAAAAAAATAATAAATTAAATTAAATAAACATGTAACAATTAGACAGAAACAAACTGTTCTTGATGTTTGAATCGCCTTATTTTTACAGAAATTTATTGTCAAGTAAATTGTTTAAAAAAAATTAAATAGAAAAAATATCAAAGTATTAATTTACCGCTTTGCCGTAATATTTTTTTGATTGCTAAAAAATTAGTTCTTTAAACTAAATATGTTTAAATAAATTAATGCCGCAAGCAGTTAAGCTTTTAAAAACAAAAATCTAATTTAAATAAAAGACTAATTTTTCAAATTTAACTTAATTATTTAGTTTTTATATGAAATTATCAATAAATATTTGTCAGTGTGAAAAAAGTTCAGAATCGATTCCAAATTTGAAGTGTCTTTAGTTTAATTCAAATTCAAAAACATTAAATTAATTAAAAAAATTTGTTTGAAAAATTAAAATTTTAATTTTTACTTCATTTTAAGATAAAAAAATTAAATTGCTTATTAATCAAATGATTTTTTTTAAGTAAGAAAAAAGCTTGATGACTTGATGACGTTTTCTTTGATTTTTTAAGATAAAATTTTTTTTCTAAACCCTTTAAAAAAAAATTGTTTCGTATTTACATTTTAATTATTAATTATTCAAATAAAAGTTGATAAAAATACAAAATTTAAATTCTTCATTGTGTCATTTCAATTTTAATATGTTCTTTTTTTATACTCTGACTTTGACTTAGATTTGTTCTATTTAGATGAGATTTTCCATTCAACAATCGCATACTTTGTTCAAAGTATTGATTAGGATGATTTATTGGAACTATTTCTTCTGTCTTATGAGAAAATTCAAAATAACGTTGACAAGCTATTTGATAATTGTTCGAGTCTGCATATTCCATTATCTTGGAAAGATTTAATTTAATTTTTTTAAATCAAATAAAAGAGAAAAAAATCACCTGATTTGTTTCATCTTGAGTTCTTCCGTATTGCTTTAATTTTTGCCTCAGAAATTCTCGCTCAAAATGCTTGAATGGACTTTGATTTAAAAAGTTTCTTTTAAAAACTAAGAACCTTAATCAAAAAAAAATCTTTACCATCCGTGATAATCATTATTGCCAGGCATGTGGCTGGTAATTATTTTCAAACAACTGTATGGTGTGTAAGATGTCCTTTTGCCTTCTTTGCCATAAGAATGTCTTATATTATATGAATATTCTTTTTCAAACTTTTAATTGTTGTTAAGTTTAAATTATTAAAAACGATTTCAATAGTTAAACAAACTTTGTCGACAGGTATAGATCCTCGTGAAAATTCTGTGCGCCAAAACTTTAAACTTTCTTCCAAGGGGAGACCAATTCCTTTCAAAAATAGTAAATATTGTAATCTTCCATAATGCCTTAAATGGTGATTTGTTTTTAGGGCTTCATGCAAATTTCGCATACACATTGGAAACGATTTAATAGAAAGCTAATTAAATAAAAAAATTAGTTAAAATTATTTTTATTAATTTTGAAAATTACCGAATCTAGGCTTTCAGCCGTCAAATGATCTCTTGTTGCCGAATCACTATAGTTATCCCCGACATCTCGTTCACGCAAAATTTTTAGTAAGTCTGAAATTCGCTGATCTTCTTCAATTTCTTTTATGTGTCTGCTTAAAGTCTAACATGGATTGAAAAAAAATTTTGAATTTACTTTTTTTTTAAAAATCATACTGATAAGCTTTTTGACAATCGAGTTCTAAAAACATGAGTCAAAACTGACCCAAAGTCAGATATGGTAACATAGGCATAGCCATTTTTCAAAAAAACTCTTCTACTCTTTACCAACTCGAGCACTTCTATGAAGTTTATCTAATCAAAGGCGTTAAACCATTTTAATTAAATAAAAAATATTTTTTAAACTTTAAAATAATGGGTATTTTTTATTTGGTTATGAGTACTTCCCATATCGACCAATCCATCAGTAATAGTCTCTTTTTCTTGGTCCGATATCTTAATTTTTTTTTATTATTTTTTTTCTTTAATTCTTAAATCATACTGGGACATAGACAAGGTTATTGTCATGCAAAAATTTTTCAATAACTGCTGTATCATTTTGAACCCGACTTAACTTGTAGCGGAAAAAGTCTACTTCTTGCTGAATGAACCATCTTTTAAGTTCTTCTCTAAAATTAAAAGTTTCAAAAAAAAAATTAAAAAGATTAATTTTATTAATACGTTTGGCAAAATGCAAGTCTCAAAATAAAATGAGACACTATGTCTTTATTTAATTCAGCTTCGTCAATTGGCGTGTCTTTAGCCTTGTTTGAAAAAAATTAAAAGAGTATGATTTTAAAAGATGACATAATTTACTCCACATAGAATAGATTTTAAAAATCCTGATTTTCTTAATTCTGTGTCTAGTTTAGACAAATATTCATTTCCACCTTTCATATGCCTGGCACCAATATTTTCAAACAACTGCAAGACTAAATAATAAAGTTTTAAATTTAAAACATTGATAGTTTATTTTTTAAGTAGAAACCTGAAAAACGTTCAATGGCAACTGAAGCAAATTCATCAAATTCAAGTTTACCATCTGGAGGACTGTTATACATCAACAATGGGGAAATAACTTCCCTTTTAATGTTTTTTGTAATCGTTTCTTGCTTTCGACCACCACCTATAATCATTTTATTTGACTTATAGCTTTATATTTTTTTAAAATAGGATTAAATAAAAAAATTTCATTGAATCCTCTTTAAATTACAATTTATTTACAAAATTTTCTTAACTTTTTTCTAAAATAAATAAATTTTTAAAATATTTTAAAATTTTTTATTCATTTAAATCAACTAAAAAACCAAATAAAATTAAAATAAAATCCATAAGTTTCGATAACATAGATTAAATTTTGTTGTACTGCATTTTACATTCTTGGAAACGAGGTTTGAATAGCTTCCGGGGTAGCATCTTCAGATCTCCATTGTGATGTGACAGTTTTTAATTGAGTGTAAAAGTTAAATCCCTTTTTAAAAAAAAATTTGTTTTATTTAAAAATAAGACAATTTCAAAAAATCACCCACATTTTGTCCATAAAAATTGGTATCTCCTAAGAAAGATCCCCTAGATCCAGTAAACGAAAACATAGGCAAAGGAACTGGAATTGGAACATTAATTCCAATCTGGCCAACATCAATTTCATGTGTAAATTTGCGAGCAGTAGCTCCATTAGTGGTGAAAATAGCAGTACCATTTCCATACGGATTATTGTTAATTAATTCAATGGCATCATTTAATGTGTCCACGGTCAAAATAACCAAAGCTGGACCGAAAATTTCCTCTTTGTAGCAAGTCATATCAGGCTGGAAATTTTATGAAAAAACAATTTTTTAAAATTTTACTAAAAAAACATGATTTTACCTTGGCATCAGAAATGACAGTCGGTCCGACAAAATTACCATTTTTGTATTTTTCTACAACTACATCTCTTCCATCCAACAAAACCTTAGCGCCTTCTTTGTAACTCTTTTCTATGATATCATGAATTCGCTTCTTGGAGTCTTTGCTAATGACTGGACCAACATCAGTTCCCGGCTCGTGTCCTGCATTTACTTTGAGCTTTCTTGCCTTTTCGACCAAATCAGGTATCCAGTTTTTAGCTTCACCGACAAATATAGCAGTGGTCAAAGCCATGCAGCGTTGACCGGCAGCTCCAAAGGCAGCACCTACAAGCTGATTAAGGGCGTTTTCCTTATTTGCATCAGGCATCACTACTCCATGATTTTTAGCACCCTAAATCAAAATTTTAAATGAGTATAAATTAAATTTTTGTCATATTTACCATGTTCGATTGAACTCTTTTGCCATTTTGCGTTCCTCTCCTGTAGATATAAGTACCAGCTTGATCTGAGCCAACAAAAGATATAGCTCTAATTGCTGGATGATCACAAATGAAATCAACAGCTGTATGAATTAAAAATTTAAAAAAATTAAAAAATTTAAATTCTAAATTATCATTTTACATTGATGTTGACCATGAATAATATTGAGTACACCATCTGGCAGACCAGCTTGACGAGCTAATTCAGCCAGCAGCAAAGCAGCACCAGGATCTTTTTCGGAAGGCTTTAGAATCATGGTATTTCCAGCAACTGTTGCCAATGGAAACATCTATTTTGGAGTTTAACTAAATTTTGATTTATTTATTTTTATTAACAAACCCATAGAGGAATCATGGCTGGAAAATTGAATGGACAAATGCCAGCAGTGACTCCTAGGGGAATTCGATATGATGTACAATCAATGTCTTTGGCAATATTTGGCAGAGTTTGGCCCATTTGCATGAATGTAACACTGCATGCATGCTCAACAACTTGAAGACCTCTTAAAACGTCTCCTTCAGCATCTGGTAGTGTTTTTCCTTGTTCTCTTGTTACACTTGCGGCTAGGTCTTTCTAAATTTTGTGAAAAAAAATAAAAAAATATAATTTTCACTTCCATTTAGATTTTTTACCATGTTTTCTTTAATAAGCTGCTGGAGTTTAAGCATAACTTGTTGTCTTAGTAAAGGGGTGGTTTTTGACCATGTTTTAAAGGCTTTTTGGCAACTTTCTACGGCCATATTCATTTCTTCTTGGGTAGTTTTGGGAACAAGACCAATTAATTCATTAGTAGCCGGATTGTATAAATCTATGTACTCTTTCGTCTTCGATTCCACTGGTTTATTATCAATCCATAATTTGACAGTGGGCTAAAATATTATAAAAAAATTAATTAAAATATTTATATAAGTAAAAATTTTACCGCAGTAGAATAAAGTCTAAGAGTTGCTCTAGTAGACTTATTAATCAAGCTCAGATTTGTAAAGCGGAGCATCATGATATTAAATTATCTTTAAATTTAGAGAAAATTTTATGATTATAAATCAATTGTTAAAGGTAGGATGAAAATTATTAAATATTATTTTATGAAAATTTGAATTTATTTAATGAGAACGCTTAATATTATGGGTGTGATTTTTGAAAATGCTTCAAGAATAAAATTAAAGATGAAAACTTCCAACATTTACATTTTTAAATTGCAAATTTTGGTTAAAATTTGTTCAAGAAATTATGCAAAAAAATATTTTTAAAAAATTTTAGATAATTCTTAATTTTATATTATTTTCTTTTATATTACAATAAATATTTATGTTTATTATTTTTTGAATAAATTAAATTTAAAATTTTATTTCTGAGTATATCTAGTTTAATTTTTGTTTTTTCAATATTATTGATTAGGTTTTTTTGGAAATTTAATTAATATTGAATTTGTAATAAGGTAGTTTTAATATTTTTCTGAATTTGGTATTATATATTTTGTTTTGCTAGAATTTGGGGTATAACGATATGCGTTCAAAAGAAGATATGGACACACTGTTTTTTGGTATTTTGAATTTTACAAAATTCAAAGTAAAATTAAAAAAACAATTTTTCATGAATTTGACGATATAGGCCCTTAATGCTAATAATTTAAAATTTCCATAACGCTTTTGATAATTTTTTTAATTAAGCTGAGAATTTAAATTATAGATAGAAGAAAAGGTAATGATATTTTTTAATCATTTATTTAATATTTTAAAGTATAAACTAGAAAGGACATTGTGAGATATAATTTATACTTGCTTTTTATCAATGGAAAAATATTACTGATATTAATTTTAATATCAGTAATAAAATATTAACTGATAAAATATTAATTTTTTATATTATTTAGTAATATTTTCGGTTTTTGATTTTATTTTTTTATGACTAAGTGAAAAAGAATTTTCTGAAAGTTTTTTCGAAGTTCGAGTGTTTAGTTAGAAAAGATTAAGATGATGTTAATTTTTTAATTTATTTCTTCTTTACCAAACAAAAGAGAATCTTCGAATAAAAAAAAATTTAATCAATAGAATCAAAAAATAAAAATTTAAAAAAAATAGATCGATTAACAACCATAATTTTTACCATTTTTTAAATGAAACAAATTTTCTGCACTCTTTGAAATATATTAATTTAATACTTTGATGAAATTTACCTAACACTATCTGTATATTCAAGATGTTGATGGTCATACCAATCCCAAATATTAACACAACATTTTTTTACATTCAAGTTCAGTAGACCATGTTTGAGTCTAATTATTGAGAAAATTCAAATTATCTTGAAGAATTTGCTTTAGATTTTTAATTTTTGATTTGATATTTTATCGAAAGCTTTTTGGAAATACGAGAAATGGTATTACAATTAAGTAACTGAATTAAGATTCTCGATTCGAAGAATTGAGCCTATTTAACAGATTAATTAATTAGAACATGATTTGGCCTAAAATTTGGCCAATTGGTTCAAATAATTCTGGATGTTCTGTGGAATGAAACTAATTTCGATTAAGGTGAAAACTTGGTAGGTTTGTAAAAGTTGAATCAAATTTTAAGGAAAAAGTAACTTAACTAAAGATTAAAAACATTAAGTCTGTGAATTACTCATAAACTTAAATTTATTTATCAAAAAAGATTACAAGCTAATAAAATAATATTAAATTAATTCATAAATTTAATTCCTTTTTTTTGATTCACTTTTCATTTGTTTTTACTGAGTCTTATTGAGAGCTTGAAACTATACCACCAAAAGACCCAAACTTGCGAATAAGGATTAAAAACAAATAAAAAGAGATTAAAACACATAAAAAATATGATTCACTCATTAAAATAAAACTTATTATTTAGAATGATGAAAAACACACAAATAAATTTTCAAATCAAAACTAAGTCATAAAAATTTGATCCAAAAATATTAAGTGAATAATTTTAATAAATTATTCTTTTTTTTAACATTTAAAAATAAATTTTGAGTGTGAAAAAAATGTAACTTTTTAATTATTGGTTCTTGAAAGTTTCTAGAAATTTATTCAATCTTGTTTTCATCTTTTAGATTTAATTTTTTTATTCGTAAAAAAATTACAATTTCAAAAATTAAAATAAATATTAGATAAAAAGTTAAGAGCACATTAAGTAAAGAAAAAAAGAATTTTTATGTGTTGATTATTAACATTTAAAAAAATATTTTTGATAGATTAGATTTTATGCATTGTTTTTTAATTTCACTATTTTTATTTCTTTTAAAATTGGAAGATTTTTTTTCTAAAATATTAGTGTCCTTAACAGATAGGAAAGAATTTATTTAAAAATTTTGTTTTAGAAAATAAAGATGATATAAAATAAGGAAATATAGATGAAAAATCAGGTAAGTCTGTAATAAAATAGTAAATTAGTAATAAAACAGTTAGGATCAATATATTTTTTGGTATTTGTATCAATTGAGATAAATCAAAAATTTTAAGTTGAATGAAAATTTTTAAAAAAAATTAAATTCTAATTTAAAAATTAAAAATTATAAAATAAAAAATTGATTGTTTTTTTTTCTTTATTTTAATTTTGCAATAAAAGTATTTTTTAAATTCGTTTTAATTTAGCTAAAATAAATGTGAAATTGATCATTCTACTAAAATTAAAAAACTGATTATTATTTTACTTAAACTGTTTTTATTTTAGCTAAATAATTTATTTTGCTTGTTCTATGCGACATGTATAATCTTTTAATTCAAATAAAGATTTTTTTTAATTTTTATAATTTTTTCTTGATCACGATATTTTTTGTCCAATATTTGACCAAAAATTATGCGAACATCTGATCAAATTATCCGCATGATCCTAAATTTCAAAAAAAAAAAAAGTTGAGAAAATCGAAAAAAAAATTTTATTCACCGGATTTATTGGAAAAATAATCATCAATGATAAATAAAGTGAAAAAAAACTCGGCCGCAAACAGCTCACCATACTAAAAATTTTCTAAGAATCTTTCAACACCAATAAAATTCAGATATTAAACATTAAACATTTCAAAAAAAAAACTCAAAAAAAATATACAAAAAAATACCGCAAAAATGACCGCTTCGAATAGTGAAGCAAATAAAAAATTCATAATGCTTCAAAGGCACTTTGATTTACACTTGTAAATATTAAACACCGGTTGCCTATTGCATAGGTTAAATAAAAAAAGACTGGTTTGTTAGGCTCACATTTTCACTTAAATTCTGCTGATTAACGCTCGGATTATTCAAAATAAATAAATTAGTATTTGTTTGATTGATGGGCGATTGGGTTATGCACGCCGAATTGGGAGATGCAGAAGATGTGGATGGATTGGACCAAATTAAATTTGAGTAGGCCGGTCGATCAAAACTAAAATTGACCAAATTATTATTTGCATCGGTCTTATTTACCGAGTCGAACACAAATGCATTCATTGTTTCAAAATTCTGCATCACTACATTATTCTCAGTGATATTTTTGTTATTCCTGACAGAAATGTCTATTAGCTTGGGATCATTTTTGCTATGCCTCAAAGGCTTCAGGTCAGCCTGGTTAGTGGCTGCATGTGTATTGTCTATGTGTCGCTGGGCATGTGATTTATTTTTGAACAATTTTTGGCAAATTGGACATGAAAACTCTACATGACCATTTTCAATGTGGTATTTGGCATTGGCTCGGGTTGAAAACTCTTTGTTACATAGGGAACACGCGAATTGAGGACTTGTCGAATGCTTTGTCTGAATGTGCTTGTTCAATTGACTCTCGTAGAAAAAAGCCTTAGAGCATGTCGCACACTTGAACGACTTTTCGCCTGGTCTATCTTCCGCTTGACTCTTAGTCTCCTGATTAACAACAACCTATTTTAGGATTAAAAAAATAACTTTTTCATAAAACAAAATATTCGAATATTAAATAATTTTGAATTTTAAAATGAATTAAAATTTAAAAATATTTTACTACTTATTTGCAATTTTATTTTTAAATGATATTAAATTTTATTTATAATTTAAAGATTTTTATTTTTAATACAAAATTAATACAAATTTTAACTCCTTGATTTCAATCAGTTATCCTAATGTAGAAGTTAGTTCACCAAATAGTTAAAATAACTTCCCAGATAAAGAAAACATATAAAATGTGAGTCCTTATAAAACAACATCATAAACTAAAATTTTAATTTTTAATCTTAAAAAAAAGTGAACATAAGCATAAAGTAAAATGTTGTTATTTCAAAAAAGAAAAAAAAAACCATTGATTAATCAAGAATTAAGACTAAACGCCTTATATCAAAAAGTCAATCAAAAAAATTACAACAGGTCTATGGTATGAACGAGATTAATTTGTATTTAAATATTTATTTTAATTAAACTTAAACTTTTCTAATGTTTAAATTTTTAAATTTTTACTTACTTGACTTGATTTTTATTTTTAAATTTGTACTAAAAAATTTAATATTTTATTAGAAAAATATTTATGAAAAAAATACATGTGTTTGTTGACAGTTTAAGAAAATAAAATAACTTTTATGCTTGATTCATTTTTTAGATGTTTCTTTGATTCTCACCCCAAGTTCCCTATTTAGTTTTATATATTTTTTTATTATTTTTAAAAATTCTTTCAGTTGATTTAAATAATTGGAAAAGTTATTTTATGATCTTTACTAAAAATTTAATGTTCCTAGAACGGTAAATTTATGTTGAAATGATATAAAAGTCATCAATTAAGTTATCTGGTTAAATGAAAAATGTCAAGTTTTTTTAAATGCTTTTAAGGAGTCCTTATTACGGTAAGAAAAAATTTGCTCAAATTAGTTTTACAATGGTGATTTGATACAAGGATTTTACTAAATTTTTTGTTTGTTTCCGTAATTTGACAAATTTACAATAAAATCCTAAAAGAGAAATCATAAAGAAGAATTATTTTGAATGAATTTACAATCAAGATTTTAAAAAACAAATAATTGAATATAAATTAATATTTAGGAAACTCTTAATCATTTTAATAATAATAATAATAATAATAATATTTATTATTATTATTATTATTATTATTATTATTAATTTACAATCAAGATTTTAAAAAACAAATAATTGAATATAAATTAATATTTAGGAAATTCTTAATCATTTTCAATTTCAAATTTAAGAATTTTTTTTCAACTTATCTTTTTTTTCTTCGTTTGTAATAAAAAAATTTAACTCAACCTTACCAATTTTTACACTTTTTAAGTGTCATTTTCTGTAATTTGACAAAATTTTACAGTTACAGTCGATCCTCCGTATAACGAACCCCCATATAACGAACTCCTCTATATTACGAATATGAATCCAGAAACCGATTTTTTATAAAGGAAAAAGATTGCTAATTTTCTTTGATACAACGAACCTCTTTATAACGAAATCCCGGTATAACGAACTAAGAAAAAAAAACGAGTAATACTTTTCTTAAGAAAAAAACCTTTATATAACGAATTTTAAAAAAATGACATTCGTTATTTAACACATCTTGAGTGAATTCAATGTAAATTGAGCGGAATTTTATTTTCGTTTTACTTTTTTTTTAATTGGATATAAATAAAATTATAATAGATTATTCAATCTTTCACTCCAAAATTGCAATATTTTTTCATATTTTTAACCAATAAAATTTTATATTGATTTCTAAAATTTCGCTCGATTCACTCACTATGACCTTGATAATAAAAAATAGTAAATAAATACTTGACAATTACTAATTATTTTGTTAATTTAATTAATTCAACACAACTTTTTATATGGAGACTTTTTTAAAATTTTAAATACCAAAGGCGAAAGGAGTTTCATTACTCAAAGCCTTTATTTCTCTTGAAATATTAAATAAACTATTAACAACAACAATTATTGTTAATTAGCTTTTTATTTAATATTGAAAATTTAATAATTGAAAGTAGCTTTACCAAGCAATCATCTGTTACCGATTTTTTTCAAAAAAATTAACTATTTGTTTTATTTCGCATTTTTTATCTTAGATTTTTTTATCAATAAAATTTGGTTTAAAAATTTTTTGGTTCCTATCATTTTATATCAAATCACCATTGTATATCTACACTTCCTTCAATTAAAAAAAATTTAACACAGCTTCGTTTAATGCAGCAAATAGCGTTGAGCAGCATCAAAAAATTAAAATTATTATAATTAAATAAATTATTATTAAATATGGATTGATTAATAAAAATTTGTAAAGCATTAAAATTAAAACTCAATTAATTAGCACATATTTTGTAGACTTTGCGCAATAGGTAAAACAAAAGTTGTTTCACTTTGTTTCCACATTCAGAACAAGTTTTTGATCATTAGAACAAAAGTCATAAAATTTTCTTATTTTTATATTGAAATTGTATAAAATTTCACTGGTCATGTCGACTTTGTGATCAAGTGTTCACAAAAAAATGTGAACATAGGTCTCATCTCCAGAATGTGATCAGTGATCAATGATCACATATTTTGTGGCCAAATCGTCCATTAAATGACTGAAGAATTAAAGAAATTTAAATTTTTACTAAACTTTACTTGAATTTAAAAAAAAATTAGTTCTCTTTTTATTTAAAAAAACGAGAAAAATGTTAATTATTTATGTTTCTTGGAAATGTGCAATTAAACGTCCTTTTCATTTTTCATAAATTCACCACATATGCTACAGGCCACCAGATTTGTATGCTTGAAAATCATCAATTCACGAAAATTTTCGATATTATACGGAAAAAATCTTAACTTTTTTCACGATAATTTGGTAAAAAAATGAAATATATGTATTACGAATTTTCATTTTTCCTAAAATTAAGCAAAAATATCAAAAATTACGATATTTACGAAAATTTTCGTAAATTCTTGATTTTTGACTTTTAAGATTTAACAGTATTTTAAGTGAATTGGAGATAGATTAAAACATAGAAAAATCATAATAATATATAAAAAAAATTTTTTTAAAGAACACGTATCATTTTTTTAACAAAAAATTATTTTTCAAGAATTGATTAAAAAAAATTGAGCAAAATTAGAAAAAAATCAAAAAATCAACAAAATTGTTTCACAATACGAATCAAAAACAATTGAATTGTATATTAATGGTATGCTTGTTTATTTTTAGATAATTAATTAATTGTGTTAATTAAAGAGTAAGATTTTTAGTTGAAATATTCTATTCTACATTTTATTTTTCAACATATAATCAACATTTCTTTATTTTTCATTCTATATTTTTTTTTCTATTTTTTGATACATCCCCACGTGAATTATGGTAAATTTAGTCAAATTACGGAAATTAACGTAAAATATGGTAAAATCCTGGTGTCAAATCACCACTGTAGCAATTTTTGTTAACCTTTTTTTTTTATTCATTTACTTAAATTTAATATCATATTAAATTTATTTATATTATATTAAATATTATATTAAATTAATATTTTATTAAATTTATGTAGAAAATTTTTTTTCCTGAAAATGTTTCTTTCAGAATGTATTATAATCGCTTAAGGAGAAAAAATTTTTTTGTGATCAGTAAAATATTTTCGAGATGAGAAAAATTTTTTGGTAATCAAATTTTGGTCACAATGAGTTTAATAAATATTTATGTGATCAAAATGATCACATTCTGGACAAGAGACCCAAAATGACAGCATTTTGTGAACACCTGATCACAAAGTCGAGGCATAGGTTGAAATTCACATATAGTGAGTTAAAAAAACTTAAACAAAGAAACAGACACATATATTTTTTTGTAATTTATTGAAACGTGAAAAAAAAACATATAGAAATATTGTATAACTATTAGAAAAAAATAAGTCAATTTTATTTACCAAAGTAAAAAAGTGAATTAAAAACATAAATATTTTAGTAGTAATTCATTATCTTAAAAAGAAAATAAAACATAAATACTCGTTTATAATATGTGACAACTACGTTGTAGTCCTTACAAATTTGACAATTATTTAAATTGGAATGATTTGAAGCAATAGGATTGAATTGTTTTAAGAAAAAATCTACTTAAACTTCACTGCAAACAGTGGTCAAAAAATCCATTCTAATTTTTTCCTCATTTACAGTGGTGTTACGATATCTGTATTTTACTATTTTTTACTATATTTTACATAAAATATCGTAAATTTTCGAAAATTTACGTAAATTTACGTAATATTGCCAAAGTAAAATTTAGTAAATTTACGGCATTTTACGTAAATTTACTATATCTTTCGTAAAATATAGTAAAAATAGTAAAAACCAAAATGTCCAAAAAAAAACCGAAATTTTGACATTTTTTAAAAATTTTTTGTTTTTTTTTTTAGTTTTTTATTTTTAAAGAAAAAAAAATTGTAAGTTTTACTTTTTTTTACCTTAAATAATATTTATAAAATTTTAAAAAACCTTTAAAATATAAACTAATGGTTCCACCATCCACCTTCTTTCTCAATAACGATTTTAGCTACCTTAGTTCAAATTGTCTATTAATTAAATAGGCAACTTGAATTTCATGATCATTATCAAATGATCAAAATTTAATTAATTAAAATTTTAATAAAAATGATGAAATTAGATTTTTTTATTTTTTTTTAATTAAACATAAGATGTTTATTATTTTAATTAAAAGAAAACAAATATTTTTTTTAATTTACCTTTAATGACTAATATAAAATCTTTATTTTGAAAATTAAAAAGACAAATTATAATTCACATTAAGGTATCTAAATTGTGATTTAAAATAATTTTTAAATATCAATTGAAATATATTAAGGCAAAACAAAGTTAAATTTTGAATTGCAAAATTTCAAAATATTGATTAAGATTTTATTTTTATTTCAGATAAAAATTCATATAATTTCCAAACTAATTATAGATTAAACAGATACTGTTTAATAAAGTTTAGTCATTTATTATTAAAAAATTGATAAAAAATACCTTTTTATTTAAATCAAAAACTAAAAATTTTGATTTGAAATTTACATTTGATCGTGAACTTCAATTTGTCAATTTAATTTTCAAGCTGTGTTTTTATAGTTATAAAAATTCTTACTTTTTTTAAGTGATTTATATAATTCTGACACTTTTCGGGAGTTAATGTTTTTTCAAACTCCAGAAAAGCATCAAACACATCATTTTCTGTTAAATATGAAGTACATTATCTTGATGTAATTTAAAAAAGTAGTTTTATTTATGAGAATTATATAAGGTGGGTGGTGGAACCATTAGTTTATATTTTATAGGTTTTTTAAAATTCTATAAATATTAGCGATTAAATATTTTCTATAAAAAAAATCAGTTAAAAATGTATATTTAAAGATAAATTTTTTAGTTTTTTTAAAAAAATTTCATTATTTTGGCAAATTGAAGTTTCAGATCAAATTTTAAGATCAAAACGATCATTTAAAATTTCAAAACTTAATTAATCTAATGATTTTGATAATTTTTAAGAAATAAATACTAAACATCACTAGACATGTCATGTCTATTAATGGTTCATTATCAAATAAACATCAAAATGATTGATCTCTAATTTATTTGACAAAAACAGTCAATAATTTAAATAATTCACGTTAAGTTAATTCACAAATTCAAATTTATAACTTTTATATCCATTCATTTAAACTGAAATAATTTTATTTTTCCTATTAAATAAATTTTAAATTTAAAAACAGTGAATTTTTTTGTCTTTAAAAGTAAATTTTTATTAAAATCAATTAAAATATTTAATCCTATTAAGTTCAACAAAAAGGAACATTTTAAAATTTTAGATATGAAAATAAACTTGACATGACATGTCAAGTAATTGCTTTGGAAAAAATTGATTTTTCCTCTATTATTAAAAAAAATATTACAATTTATATTTTGATCTTTTGATCTTGATCTTAAACTTCAATTTGCCATTATTTTCCGTATTTTTACTCTTTTTAATTAATATTTACCATAATTTACGTAAAAAAAGGTAAAAAAAAGTAAAACTTACATTTTTTTTTTCTTTAAAAATAATAAACTAAAAAAAAAAAATTTTTAAAAAATGTCAAAATTTCGGTTTTTTTTGGACATTTTAGTTTTTACTATTTTTTACTATATTTTACGAAAGATATAGTAAATTTACGTAAAATACCGTAAATTTTCGATATTTTACGTAAAATATATTAAAAAATAGTAAAATACAGATATCGTAACACCACTGTATGTCTTTTTAATGTTTGAGTAAGCCAACAAAAAAATTATAAAAAATAATTATGTGTTTTTCTCAGATGAAAAATAAACTAATGTTTTTTTTTCACTATTAAAAAATCAATTAATGTTTTTTTAACTTTTTCAAAAAATGTTTTTTTTTCTCTGCTCTAATATGTTCAACTTTCATTTTCACATTTATGTGGTGTTTTTTATTTTCACTTTTTCTATGTGAGTTTAATCCTGTTGACAATGGCAAAAACAATTTTCGAATAAAGTAAAAAAAAAAAAATTGTAAAAAAAATTAAAATTTACAATACTGACCTGATTTGAGTTCAATTTGTCAAAAATAGAATTCAAATCATTTATGCGCAGAGTAATTATTTGACAATTAGATGGATTGACGAGCATTTTGTCGCTTGGCTCATTTAGAAATTGAATGGGCGCCGCCTGAGTCAAGAGTATGGGCGCCTGATTAATGACAGACTGGGCCACACTGGGCTTAGGCGGCTCGGCCTGCTGCGGCACATAATTCGACTTGAGAATAGATGAAATTTTGCGCGATTTAAAATCGCCATTGACAATGTTGGCATTTATGTGCGGCATTTGGTACACCATTTTCTGGCCCAAACATGTCTCTTCTGCGCCTTTGCTCTCTGGTTGCTTGGCGTGCGCCAAATTGGGCGCCGAGTCGTCACTTTTCTTGAGCTTGGGCGACTGATTGCCCAAGTGACGAACCCTGATGTGTCGGTGCAGGTCCTTGGCATGGACAAAGCCCTTGGTGCAGTGTTCGCACGTGAACGGGTACTCTTTCGAGTGTTTGGATATCTCGTGGTCTTTCAGGTGCTCTTTGCGGTAGAAGCCCTTGCCGCACTCGGCACACTTGTACAACGGATGGTTGACATGTTTGGCCTCGTGCTGCTTGAGCTTGTCCTTGCGGGCGAACGTCATCTCGCAGTGGTTGCACTTGAACGGACGCTTGTCGCTGTGGCGCGTCAATGCGTGCCGCTTCAGGTGAAACGACGTCTTGAACGTCTCGCCGCATTTGTCGCACGACTTGTGCTTGTGGGAGTCGTGAGTGGCCACGTGTTGTGACAATTCTTTGCGCGTTTTGAACGACAAATTGCAGTAGGTGCACATGAACAGCTTCAGATCATTTGGACTGTGGGTGGCCAGGTGGTTGTGCAGCGAGTTTCTGGTCGCGAACTCTTGTCTGCACGTCGGACATGTGAACTCGCTCTTGGTCATTTTGTTGTCGTGGACGGCCGGCTCGCCCATTGGACCACTGTGCGCCATCTCCACCAATTTTCTGCTCCGACTCGCACCACTCTTTTTGCCAAGGCTGGTCTTGTAGTGGAAATTTTTCATGTGTATTCGGAGCGTATTCTTGTTGGCAAACTTGACTCGGCACTTGGAGCAAACTATGTTTTTTTGCATGTGCACCTTGGAGTGATCCATGAAGGCGTCGATAGAGTCAAATTGTTGATTACAATCAATTGTATTGGCACATTTAAACACTGGCTTTAGATGGTGCGCGTCTTTTTTGTGTTTGGTCAAAATTTTCATGGATTTAAAAAATATTGAGCATTCGACACACTCGTGGCAATAGAGAATGGAGTGTTTGGTGCGATGCTCGGGCACTGGGTCCTCGGAGAGGCCGGCCTGCACGCCACCATCGTCCTCTATCCAAACTTGGTGCGTTCTGAGGTGACGCTCGAGCTGAATCTTGGCAAAAAAGCTCTTCTCACACACAGGACAATCGATCAGCTTTTCGCCTTTTTCATTGATGCCATGCTGAATTTGCAAATGGCGCTGAAAAGACTTGGCCAAATTGAAAGTGTGGGTGACGCCCGGCGCTGTGCACATGGCATGGTTGTGGACTGCACGGAACACTTTTTTGCATATGAAGCAAACTTTTGTGCTGGGATCATTGGTGGAGAGCAGGTTGGCCGAGTGGTAGTCGATGAGGACTCGGGAGCGGGCTCGCCGCGTCTTCGCCATCACCAAATTGGTCTTGTCTATTTCGGCTTTGAGCTCTTGCTTCTGCGCTTCTGTCAGGTTTTTGTGCATTATTTGCACGTGGGTCTGCAGGTCTCGGACCCGCTTGAACTTGCGCGAGCACACCACGCACAGATACTTTCTTTCGTGCACCACGGACTCGGCAACTGCGCGCAATTTGTTCGCGCCGCTCAGCCGGTCCACGCTGCCCTGGCCCTTGGCCACGCTGTCTATGACATCGGCTATGTTGTCGCTGTTCGACGGGTCCAGGCTGATCATTTGGCTGAGGTCGGCAAATGTTTGGCTTTTGTTGCGCGGCTTCCGCTTGCCACTGTGCACATTGAAGTGGTGACAGCTGAGCTTGTAGCGATTGAGGAACACTTGACCACACGTTTTGCACACAAAGTACGTGTCCATGTTGAATGTTGGATGCGATTTGCTGCAGTGGTCAACTAGATCTTGGTATTTGTCGAAAAAAAGCGAGTTGTCCAGATTTTTGCTGACCAAATTTTGGATCGAGATTTCCTGGTCCAACTCGTGGCTGATCAGCACCGAGCCTGTTGACGGCTCGATTTGGCACAGTGGACAAGGGTACTGGCCGATTCGCTGCGGCGTTATGTGCACGTGAAGCTTGAGACAGTCGTTCAAGTCCTTGTAGGTGCCCAGCTGCAAGTGGTCTTTGTTGGAGGTCAGATGGCGCTTCAGCTTCCATTCGTCTTTGAACTTTTTCAGACAGTCCGGATAGGGACACTGCATGAGGTCGATTTTGTGCTCGGTGAGCATGTGCTCGATGATGTGGGCCTTGAATTTGGTCAAGTGAAGACAGTAGTTGCATTTGTAGTTGAATTTGGTCGGGCTGTTTTTCTTTGGCACGCTTTCTTCCGGACCATGCTCCAAATTGGTTGATCCGGCCTGCGCAGACATGTGCTCGTGGTTTTGCTCGAGTGGGTTCGAATTTAGAAATTCGGCTATTAGCATGTCATTTTGAAATATGGTGCTGTACTGGACCATTTCGTCTTTGTTCTGAATCAATATCAGACCCGATTTATCTTGGTTCACATCATAACTTGTTTTTACTTGAATTTTTAATAAAAAAAATTTTTTAATGGTAATCTGGCCAAAAGGGCTTATGGGTTAATAGGGTGACCGAATTTGAAAACCCACTAACGGGTGTTCAATAATAAATGACCGTTTTTGTTTAATAGAAAAAAAATGTGTTCCAGTCGGTCAAAATGGCTGAAATTTTATACACATAAACTAACACCTTTCTTGTTTAAGAAATGGGTGTTATTAACTTTCCACCTCTAGTTAAACGGGAACGGTGCCAAATCACCTAAACCTACTTTTGACCAAAAATGTCCTCGAAGGTTTGAATTTTACCAATTTTTGATATACACATATTCTGATGTGAAATTTTAAGCTGATTAAAATGAGCCATAAATCATTTCTCTATCATGTTCCGTTCGAAAAATATCCTTAAAAAACCCCCAAAAAATGACCAATTTGTAAAATTCTAAAAAAATGCTGTTTTTGATTCTTTTTGCTATAACTTTCTAAAGAAACATTCGATCCAAATAAAATTTTACACAATCATAGATGAATAAATAAGCTTTAAATAAACATATTAAATTTGTAGGTATCACTTTTGGTTTGACCAAGGAGTTATGAATGGACCAAAATTTGGTATCTCATTTTTATGAATGTATTGATCTAAAAGCTTAAAGTAAAATATCTAAAAAGTATACTTAAATGAAAGCTAAATAAATCTAGTTTCTAAAAATATATATTAAGGATATTTTTCGAACGGAACATGATAGAGAAATGATTTATGGCTCATTTTAATCAGCTTAAAATTTCACATCAGAATATGTGTATATCAAAAATTGGTAAAATTCAAACCTTCGAGGACATTTTTGGTCAAAAGTAGGTTTAGGTGATTTGGCACCGTTCCCGTTTAACTAGAGGTGGAAAGTTAATAACACCCATTTCTTAAACAAGAAAGGTGTTAGTTTATGTGTATAAAATTTCAGCCATTTTGACCGACTGGAACACATTTTTTTTCTATTAAACAAAAACGGTCATTTATTATTGAACACCCGTTATATCTCCTCCATTTTTAAAACTGCTTCCTAAAAAAATATCTTAATATGTAGAACTCGAGGAGAGGAATCGAATGATATGTGTGATATATTTTTTAAAAAAATTCGTAACATGCTTTTTTTTCTCTTAAAGTTCGACTACGTCTAAAAAGGTGAAAAACTCTCGATTTAGTAATTCGGGAAAAGGGTGTTTTAAGGTCCTAGGTAATACTTAAGCTCTTACCTATTTCGGCTGTTAGATTCAGCACAGGTTAAAGTATCTAAGAGAATTTTTTCAGAATTTTAGGTTATGTCCTTAAAAGGGCTTAAAGGGCCGATTGGTCCGAAAAATCACCTAATTAGTCCAAATAATATTTCATTTAAATGCAGTGACACTATTTTTTATAATTAAAAAATATTGTAAAATTATATTCTCTCTCTCACTCTCAATTTTTTTTTTTTTTAAAACCAAGTTTTTATTTCAAACATAAAAAAAAGCAAATTGTTTAAAAATAAGCTAAAAATGTCACAGAACAAAGAAATCCAATCTAAAAAAAAAATTTATACTGTTCAAAATCTAAAAGACGCAATCAGTGAAGCTAAATAAGAACAAGAAGAGGCCAAAAAAGCTAAAAAAGGAACTGGAAGAGGAAGAGGACGACCACGAAAGCTTGTTGAAAGCAAATTAACACCAGATTAAAATGATAACTTATCAGAATCCGAAATATTGTGTAGCTCATGTGTAACAAAGATGGCTGAGAAGAAAGAGAACACGTCAAAATGGTTATCTTGTGAAGAGCGCAAAATTGGGTTTGTTTAAGTTGTTTGCCAAAAGAATTAAAAAAAAAACAAAAAAAGAATTTTTATGTGATGATTGTAAAGATTAAATCTTCCTTTTATTAGACTTCTTTAAAACTCACTCTTGTTTTGTTTCGAATAAATTAAATTAAACGAGTTAAATAATTTTATTAGAAAATTCAAAAATTTTCTTCCTATATAGGCAAAATGGGTTAAAAGGGTTAATATTTTGTTTTTGGGGTTAAATTTCTGGGCAATTATATACAATTTTAGTGGTAACCTAGTTAACCCTTTTGACCCTTTTGAGCCTCACATAATTAACCGCCGAGCTAAAGGAGTTATTCAAAAATTTCGGAAAAATTGGGTGACCATTTTTGAAGTTTTTGAACAAAATGGGTGCGAAATAATCAATAAAATAAATATGGTCACCCGGTTAGACTAGGTTACCATAAGAATTTTTTTAACTTAAATATTAAAAAAAGTAGCATTGATTGTCTATTAAGTTTTTTGATTTTTACAGTGGTTCTTGAAAAAGTGAAACGTTCCGTTCCTAATAGAGGAACGGAATGGAGGTGCATTCTTAGAAAAAGCATTCCTATTCCATTCCAGTTCCTTTCTTTTACCATTTCATTCGAACCGTTCCATCCAATCCATTCCGTTCCAACCATTCCATTTTTCCAAGCATTCCAAAGGATGGAACGGATGGAATGGTAATGGAAAGGAACGGAATGGAATTGAACGGAAATGGAATTGGAATGCTTTTCTAAGAATTCGTCTCCATTCCGTTCCTCTTTTAGGAACCGAACTTTTCACTTTTGCAAGAACCACTGTATATAATTTAATTTAATATTTTATTTTTTTCGTTTTCCAAATAAGTCAAAATAGCAAAAAATCTGAAAATTAAAACTTAAAAATTTGTCTTAAAAATTAAATAATAAAATTAAATATAAAATTAAATATTTTGAAATTTTTAAAAAATTCAATATAGTAGGTCATACAAATTAAACAAAAGTAAAAAATTCTGTTTTCATAAATATTTATAACATTGTATCTGTAGCTTTTTTTGAAGCAAAAAAATTTTTCATAAATATAAGTAAGTAAGAAACAATTTAAAAAAATATATTTGAAACATAAAAAAAATAAAAAAATACAATTTTTTTGTACAAACCTGAATTGAATCAAAAATAGTAACATTAAACTTCGAGTATTTTCAGTTATATGAAAAGAGAGACAAGTAATCAACTTATTTGGACTTACAATAGTGTTCACTTATTTTGAAAAGATAACTTTTATTTTTTTTTAATTACAGCTAAACAAAGTATTACACAATTTAAAGACATAATAATTAAATCAAAAAGTTTTTAAATTATAACTTTTGAATACTGTGAGTCTTTTTGGAACATTTTTTAAAAATCATTGTTTTCATATTGCAAAATATAAAAATCTTCCTGATTTATTTAAAGATTTCTTTTAAAAAATCTTAAATTTAAAAAAAAAAATTTTCTTAATTATTATTATAAGTTTGTAAAATTTATTTTGGATTATTTATCAGAAGGAAATTAAGAAAGGGAAAAAGGGAAAATTTACAAAAGTGAAAATTTTTATATTCTGAACTAAATTATATTCATACAATATTTTTTTTTTATTTTTAGATTTTTGTTTATTCTGTTTTATATTTATCCTAAATGAACGCTCTTTTTTATATACAAAAAAAACCACTTCCTTTATTTAAAAAAAAAATATAATTAAAAAATTTGTGATTTGAAAGGCTTTCTAAAAATGATCGCAAAAGATAACCTTGTAATGCATGAATCTTTAATTAATAATAGCATACTCGAATTATTAAAAAAATTTTTTTCATTCAATCTTCATTCAAATAAATACAAAAATATTTACTTAATTATCTAACACTTTTATATTATTTTAATTGTTTAGTCTAAACTAATATGCTTATTTTAGCTAATTTTTAGATTTTTTAAAAACTAAAAATAATGTAAAAATTAATTTAAAATTAATAATTTCAAAATCGTATTTCAAATCTCATTATTCAATTAAAAATGACAATGGTTGAATTTTTCTCTTTAATTTTTAGTAAATTTTTCAATTAGCTTATAAAATACTAATAAAAAATTTTAAAAATATTTATTACTTTTTCAATTTGTCTATTTTAATTTTCTTTTATGTTTCTTAATTTTTTTTGTCTGAAGGAGCTTTAGCTACATATGAAACAAATAAATAATAATAACAATTCAACTTACTAAAATTAGAATTTGTGGCCAAATTACTTAATGAAGTGTGGGAAACGTTGGATGAAGCTTGATTATTTAAATTTCTAAGTAAATCTTGTCCATTTTGGTTCAAAGAGTGATTTCTATTGTGGATAATATGAATCGAATTATTGGACTGGACCAGCTCCTGGTGGTTAGATGAATTATTCAAGTTAATCAATTGATTAAACTGATTTAGATCATAGGTATTGGTGTTTATGTTGGCAAAATCATTCATATTAGAATTATGAAGAGTGGTGTGTTGATTGTCGGCCGTGTGCTCTCGATCATTGCCATGTGTGTTCCATTCCATTTAGAACAGTTTAGGTGTCAATTTATCTAGCTATTTTGGCGAGCATTAAAAAATTATTAGTTCGTAGTGGATTCGAAAAGAGCCTCTTGCACGCTTATACACAGCTCCCTTGTTTATTTTATCAAAAATTTTAATTTTTAAAAGATTAGAGGGAAGAAAAAATTTCGATCTAAAATGAAGAACAATAATGCTAACACAGAATTTTCATATTCTTTTTAAGCTCAAGTCTCCCTTGATAAAATATTAAGCTAAATTGTGAAAAGAATGGAGGGAGTCCTCAAGCATCAAAGTCTTGAAAAAAAAAAATTTTTTTTAGCTTAAAAATAAACTGCGTAATATTTTAGAAGCTATTGGAAAGAAGGGAGAATGCACAGCATAATGTGAACATTGCGTTCAAGAATTCTCTTACATTTTAACATTTATTATTTCAATTATTGCTAAATATTATACTGCTTGAAATTTCCGAGTCGTATTGCAACATTTATTTTTCTAAAGTGAATAAATTATTAAAATTTGAAGGCAGTTTATTGTTTAAAATTTTTGAAGCTTACTTAAATCGTAATTTTATCAGCTTAAAATTATTTTAAAACTAAAAAAGCCAAATGAACATATTTTAATTATGGTAAGTTCCCAAGAAAAATTAATAGCTAACTTTCATTGAAATAGGTTATCTAAAATGTAAAATTGTTTAAAAAAAATAACTTATGATTTTAAAATTTCTAAATATTTATCTAAAAAAGACAAATATTAATCCGGAAAATTAGGATGGTAATGATACTAAATAAATAGATAAAAATAATTTTTTCAATTAAAAGATGCATGATCCAATTTTTCTAGTGATCAAGTTAAATTTCCATTGATTGAAAATCTTATAAGACCCAATGGATGATAATTTACTATAATCAACAACATTATTTTATTTATTTCTTATTTATTTCATTATTTTATTTAATAAATTCACCGTCACAATCAAAATAAATTTGAAAAGAAATATCAAACATAATAAGATGATTAATTTTAAAGTTTAATTTTAAAATTGAAAAAGTCCTTTTTAGTAGTCCTTTTTTTTAAGTCAACTTCTTTAAAAAAACTTAATCTTAACATTATTTAATGTTAAACAAAATTTAGGTTTGAATTCTATGCATCAAAATTACAAACAAAAATGTAACAGAATAAAAAATCAAAAAATATCGTAATCTCAATTTATCTATGGTCTAGATACCTTTTCTCTAAATTCCAAAGTCGGTTTATTAATTTAATTAAACAGCTTATTAAACTGAAAAGACAAATCATTCAAAAGCTTTTTGTAAAAATTCTAAAATTTAAATAATGGTTTAATGAATTTTTTAAATACAACTACGACTTTTTCTTAATTTTAACTTTTTTCTGATATAATAGATTCAGATGACTGTGGTGTTCTTATTAATGACGACATATTAAAATTAGTAATTTTTTAATTTATTTTTCAAAAATTTAATTTAAATAATAATTTTTTGTTTTATCCTAATCTTAAACCTTGCGCCATAACTATCAATAAAATAGGTATCTTTTGGCATTTTGACATGGGGCTTTGCGTGCACTAAAACCTAGGAATCAATCAATCAATCAAAAACTGTCCCACGCATGATTTCGCGAGAGTTAATGGAATTATTATTGTTAAATAATTTGAGAATCCTCAGGCTCCTCAGAAAAGTCCTTTTTCTCGATAATAATTAATAATTAAATAAGTCGTGAAGGTTAGTAGATTTAAAATTAGGATTTATTGTTTTACTGATTTTATTCTCGTTAAAATTTTAATAAATTGACTAAAACTACTGGTACTATGCTGATGGATTTTTCAGAGACTATCTAAATTTTCTTTAAGTGTCTAGTGATCTACTAGCTTTAATAGTAGTAGTAGTAGTAGTAGTAGTAAGACCGCGTGGCGAGATAACTCGCAGGGATGAAAAATTTTAATAAAAATTAATAAAAATTTTGACTTAAATTTAGTTGAAATGGTTAATTAATTTTTTAAATACTTAAAAAAATCCTAGAGGCTATTTTACGCGGAAAAAAATATTTTTGATAAAGCAAAATGTTAAGGTATTTAAAAAGAGGGCATCTTGTACCATCACATGAAGCTTATTTGAGGAAAAAAATCAAAAATAATACCATTCAACTTGTAAAATTGACTAAAATTTTTTTAAAATTTTGACTTTGAAAATTCAAACAAATCATTGATAAATTTATTTAGTCAAACTAAACTTCAAAGTAAAAATTAATTCAATTTAAGGAAATAATATGTCCCAATGGTTGCCTTCAAGAGCCCATGTATTTCCTCTAGCATCCTTGTACAAATCGGCACCATCACCTCTTTTTCCTGCATAAGTAAATCGAGCTTTAAAAAAACGTTGACATTTAAAATCATTTAAAAAATAAAATAATTAAAATTGTACATCTAATGTAAGAGCTATGACAGCTGTTCAGTCCAATGTCAATTTTGTATCCAGTCCAGTGTGAATAAGTTCCACTTGAGTGACCAGTTTCACTTCCACCAGTCATTATCACAGCGCAACCACTAGCTCTCTTGTAATTGACTAATTCAGCAATACTTCTGCAATTTATCTGATCTAAAGCTGTGCACTTTGGATTGGTTCGGGTGGCACAATCTTTTAATAAATAAATTTTTCTTATGTTTTTTATTTTATATTAGTAAATTCACTTCCTGATGAACTGACAGTGATTCCGTTGGCATTCAAAACACTAATAGCCGTGTACTGTGATAATTTTACTCTTGACGTGCAAACTGATGGCAAGCTAGTTGACTGACCATTTGAATAGCAGCATTTGACACTTGCTGGTTTAGATTCACACAAACCAGATACATATAAAGAATTCGGACACCATGCTGATTGTACACAGCTACCTCTTCCATAAGTTGGATGACTTGCAAAATCACAAGTATCACAAGCAATGTCTTTGAGAAAAAAATGGAATTTTTCTAAGAGAATTTTCAATTGTATCATTAATTACTTGCAATTAAAGTTGTTGCTATCAAAAAAATAAGTTTTGACATTTTTAAGTTTTTTCTTGTTAAAAAATTAGCACATCTCATGTGTTTTTATAGTTTATTTTTATTTAATAATTTTTAAATTTCATTTGACGAGCCCAAAGTTAATCTTGAGAAATTCTATATTGATTAAATAAAATTTTAGCAATATGATCAGGGTATATTAGTTTTGAAGAATTTTTATCTAAAAGACATCTTAAATCGCAACAATTCGATATTAATGTTGACAAACATAAGCAAAAATTTAATTTAGATAAATTTAGTTAAATGATATAATGTTTGATATTTTATATCTACTTCATAAACAATATCCGATCTAAAGATTTAGAAAAATATCCCAATTCATTTTTTTTACCTAGAAGACAAATATTACTTGGGTCGAGTTACAAATGTGTAAGATTATGCTACTTTTTAAAAGAATTATAATTCCAAAATATGTTTTTCTAATAATTAGTAAAAAAATTTCATTCAAAAATTTTTCATGTCCAAATAAAATTAAGAATTAAAAATTAAAATTGGCTTTAGCTGAATAAGAGGATTATAATAAGTAAAATTGGAAAATACTTATTAAGAATATCATTTTGTTTTCTTTCAAAAAAGTTAAATTTTATATATTAATTTCATATAGTCAGTTCTTATTTTCAGTTCTCAGCAAAAGGATATAGGGCAATATGCAAAAAAATCAAAATTTTGTAATTTAGGATATTTTCTTAATGATCTTAATCGTAATTTTCCTTTTGTAGCGCAATGTGCTACCAAAGGCAATCTCTTAGTAGAGCGCCTCCGCAAGCTTGCTTGCCGTAGCCGATTTTTATTATTATTATTATTATTACTAGAGCTGAACTCAAAAATATCATAAAATTGATATTTTTGATAAAACTTTCTAAAAATAAATATTTAAGCTCAAAGTTTTAATTATTATTATACTTAAATGGTCATTTTTTGGTCAATTTTTAAGATTTTTTTATTATTATTTTTTTAAAACAGTCAAAAAAAGAATAGCAATTAAAAAATGTAAGCTTGATCATTTAATTATGAAATTGATTTTATATTCCTTAAAAACAAAAATACAAGACTGCTGCTTTTTCAGACCCCCAATTACCCTCAAATCATCAGGACGTCGAGGAGAAAAAAAAACTTTTTGAACCTTTTCTTCAGTGTATAGAACATATTAAAAATTTTAACGCCGCCTTAATTTTTTCCAAAGATATTTTTTATTTGAAATTAAAAAAAAAAATGGTTTCTTAATAAAAATTAACTTATTTATATTTCTAGATATAACCAAATTATAGTTTAATCTTTTTTCTGAAAAATCAGATTAAAAAAAATACATTTGTAAGTATATTATATTTTTTTACGATATTGTTATATTTCGATTCCAGTAACAATAATTAATCTTAAAGAGATTGAAAGGTGTTGTTATTGAAAGAAATTCTCTTGGAACTAGTTTTTTAAACCAAAAGATTCTTCAAAGTATTTCGAATAAATAAAACTGAAAAATGAGACGCTTTAATTTTCAAAAAATTGTGGAAAGTTTTTAAATGAACATTATTGAAAAGCTAATTAGATATTTAGATTCTAGGATCTTTTTCCTTATGTTACTAATTATTGCTATTATTATTAGATAATTTGAGGAGAATTTCAGGCCACTCAAGATAGAATTAAATAATTCTTTTTAATCTTTTGGGTAAAAAGGAACAAATTACTACTTGGTCGCATAATATGTGACCAAATATTTTTAAAGATCTTTTTTCTATTGTAGTTCTCTCAATAACTACAACACCGACTCTAGCCAACTTAAATGTCTATAGTTTCACAGTGCAATACTATGATTTCATGCACTTAGCAAGTTGATAGTATTTAACACTGTAAAATATTTCATATATTTATTCTATTTTTTATAACTTTTTTTGTTTTTTTTTTTTTTAATCTGAAGGAGCTTTAGCTCGGTACGAATACACAAATAAATAATAAATAATAACCCAACTCCATTGTGTAATTGCTACCTTACTATTTCTTCTTTTTTTCCTGAATCACCAGATATTTAAAAAATATGTATTCTGTTACTCTCTATCAAAATTTATCAAATTTTAATTTTAATATTTATCTACTTTTTAACTTATATTATTTTAACTTTATTTTTTTCTTATTTTTTATTTTCATTTTATTTTATTTAACTTTATTTTAATTTTTATTTTTTTTTGTCTAATCTGAAGGAGCTTTAGCTCGGTACAGATATACAAATAAATAATTAGACACGCGCGATTAGAAGAAAACTTTGTCATTTTGTTTTGTTTTCTTTTCTCCTATTTTGTTATTATTAATAACAAAATAGGAGAAAATAGAACAAACAATAATAACTTATTATTGTTTGTTAGACCAGAAGTGGCCATTTAATTAATAAAGTTATTATTATTATTTCTTTCTTTTAATTATTATTTATGTTATAACCGCGAACCGCCAAATCCTAACAGATAATAAAAGTAAAATTGGTAGCATTTTTTTGATATTATAAAATCTATTATCATATGGTTGTATGAATTTCAAAAGCAAATTGATCAAAAATTCTTCTTTTTTTAGTAAATTAAAATTAAAGATTAAAAAATGTAATCAAATATATACTTTAATTTAGTGCAACATACTTTGTTGGAGCTATTTACCTAAAATAATTTTTCTTAGGTTAAAATAAAACAGGATTTAGATTGATTATAGATTTGATTTATTAAAAAAAAAGAAAATGAAGATTTCATTTTGGATTAAAAAGGTGATGCAAAGTATATTGCACCAAATTACAATATTTTTTAATATACATTTTTTATCTTTAATTTTGATTTATCAAAAAAGGAAGAATTTTAGTTCAGTTTGTATTTGAAATTCACAATTCCTTGGCATATCACCAAATATATACTTTAATTTAGTGCAACATACTTTGTTGGAGCTATTTACCTAAAATAATTTTTCTTAGGTTAAA
>QEOQ01000238.1:1769-28065 GCA_010279815.1 Brachionus plicatilis
TGATGTATTTTGTCGAGTGTTCAGTTCTTGAGATTTTCTTGCCTAAAAAAAATGTATTTTTTAAGTATCCCTACCTTAAGTGCGTATATCTCTGGAATGAGACAATTTGGAAAAAAAATAAACTCATATTTTTAACACACAAGAACTCTATTTTATCAGTATGTGTAAATAAGGTCAATATCTCGATGTGAAAATACGTGCAAACCGTCCTTTAAATTAATTTAAATTTTCAAAAAAAAGAAATTTTAAATTAATAGTATGTTCAAAATTAACTTAAATGATCCATTATTTTTGATTTTATAGTAAAGTAAATAATGCAAATAACTAAATTTTTTTCTTAACATAAAATATTATTTGGTTTTTTAATCTTAATATCTTTGCGAAGTTAAGTTTTTTGTCTTTCGGATATTGTACTCTTTTAAATTCTAAAAATCGATTATTTAATCCATCTATCTTATGATCAACTTAAAATAATTTTTCGAGACTGTAGCATAATATGTTAAATCATTACCAATAAAAAAAAAATCATTTCGTTAATTTAAGAAATTATTATGCTTGCTTTTTAATTGAGCATTTGATCATTTGATCATAAACTTCAACATGCCCTTTGAGGGGCATCCCTGTGGGAAATCTCGCTTCGCGATCTTTTAACTACTCCTACTACTTCTACTATTAATTAAAATATAACAAAAAAAAAGTTTTTGAAAAATTTAAGCTGATAATATGATAAAATTAATATATTTGGTAGTTTTGGTATAAGTGGTTTTTTAAAGATAAACAGGTAAATAATATTAATTAAATACAGTGCTTTTTTTTACATGGTTCTTACAACAGTGCAATTTTACGTAATCTTACGTAATGTTCTACTTAGATATCTTAAAATATCTTGAAAACTTAATTAATTTAACTTATTAAACAATTACTACGAATTTTGTAGATCCTTTAAAATAAATCCGAGCAAATATATTTAACTTCATATTAATTTTATTAGTTAAACCTAGCCTTTTAGGAAGCCATCAAGAAAAAACTTTTAAAAAATTAATGATTTAAAATTTAAAATTGTGAATTTTTTTACTATTTCTAACTATTTCTCACAGGAACTATTAAATTTGTGCAAAAAAATACCAAAATTTAGAACAAATAATGTAATAAATTAAAGGATTTTTGAAGAAATAATTGAAAAAGTTTTTTGTTTTGTTAAGACCTAAGTCTTGACATGTCTCTACTTATTATTTAATCTTGAATTAACTGCAGCTGAATCACATGTTCTAGCTACTATATAAACCACTACCTCTTTTATTATAACTTTGGATTCCATTTAATAAACTATTAACTAAAATAATTGGTTTGTTTATTTCTTGGCTTAAATCCCTAAAGTCCAATTTCAAGACTTTACAGTTTAAAAAATAATAAAAATTTATTATAAATCAAAAAAAAAAGAGCAAAAAATGACAATTTTTTGGCCGAAGTCGAATTTACCTTGTCTTACAGATATTGATGTAATTTTACGTAATCTAACATTTGATTTTGTGTATTAGAAAGTGTAAGATTACGAAAAATTACATCATTTACAGAATATTATGTAAAATAACACAAGTTGTTCTAAGAACCATTTAAAATAAAAGCACTGTATTTAAAGAGCTATCACCTGCTGAAAATCGAACTCTTTATATTTTTGAGCATATTTCCATTGTAAATATCCTTTACAGCTCATAAATTTGGTCAAAATAACTTATGATTATCGATTGTATAAAATGACTTATTGTTTTAATTTTTAAAATATTTAAAACATTTAAGCTGTATTCCATTGTGATTTATTCAAAAATTTATTTGAGAAAAAACAGCTAAAAATATCTAAGCATAATTTTTAAAATTTTATAAAAAAAAAAAAACATTATAGAATTAAGGGTAAAAGATTTAAATTTGGGGATAATCGAGTCATTTCTGGGAGAAATGTCGTTAAAGCTAAGGATAAACACTTTTAATATACACTTAAAAAATTTGTTAAAATTCCTCAAACGAAATTGATATTAAAGTTCAACAAATGTTTCAACGTAATTATAAGCAAGTCAACAATGAGTGACATAATTAGAGATCGCGAAAAATACACTGCTACTGATACAATACACTGCTATGTTTATCAATAAAAATTTTTTTATAGAACTTTTTGTTAAAATTAAAATTTTCCGAGATAACGATATCTCGGAGAATCGCTAATCCGGCCGAATATCTTAAAAATTAACTTGTCCGAATTAACGAGGGTTGACTGTAGTAGGTTTAATCGACGCTAATAAATTCGACGACTAGTAATTTGACTAGATATAATTGACGAATTAATTTTGACTTGAAAAATAAAAAGACGTTATTAAATCTCGACGTCTATTAATTTAACTAAAAAACTTGACATAAAATTCGACTTCACTTGACTTAACTTGACTTGACTCAGCAAAAATAATTAAAAATAAAAAAGTTGATTGAATAATGGACGAAGAATTGTCTAATTGCTTTGAAAAATTAGATATTTGTCAATCACAACGTGGCGGAAATTTACTTATTTATCGTAATTTCGATCACAAACTAGATTATGTTGCGAAAACTACCAATAAACAGATTTGGAGATGTAATACTCAACCAGACTGTAAAGCTCGAATTTAAACAATTGGTTTGTACCCGCTAGTTACAGAGGGTAATGTTTGGCATGAACATCCTTCACAACCAGCTAAAATAGAAGTTCGTTAAGCAATAATAGATCTAAAAAGTACAAATACAAGTACAGCAAGAAGTGCTATTCAAAACGCACAAACAGCTTTATCCATTGAAGCACAAGTAATTTTACCAAATTATGACGCCTTAAGGCAGCGTATGTTATCAAAAGAAAAACCTTATACGCACTATCCAAAGCCAGAAAAAAGACAAGATCTGATATTGCCTGAAGAGTTCACGTTTACATGTAATAAGCGAATATTTATAATCTTTGATTCTGGAAACGGCGATCCAAATCGAATTATTATGTTTGGCACCGTGGAAAATTTTCAATTACTAAAGTCCAATTTGAATTGGTATTATGATGGAATATTTGACGTGGCACCAGAATTGTTTTATCAACTTTTTACTTTGCACGTGTTGGTTAAATGGAAAAATTTACCCTGTATCTATGCTCTACTACCAGATAAAACACAAGAAACTTATGAAAAAGTTTTAAACCAAAATAAAATTTTGATCAACATCGAACCATCATCAGTCAGTTCAGACTTCGAACAAGCTATTTTGGGAGCTGTTAAAAAAGTGTTTGATAAAACTAGCTCATTTGGTTGTTTCTTTCATTTTAAGCAAAATTTACGGAGAAAAATTCAAAATTTAGGTTTTCAAAATGATTATAACGACAAAAGCGAGAATAGACTATTTTTTAAGAAAATTGCTGCTTTAGCCTTTGTTACAATCTCCGACTTAGTTTGTGCATATGATGTTTTTAGAAAGAATGAATCAAATGAAATTTTTTTTAAGTCCTATAATACATTTATTAAATATTTTGAGACAAGATATTTGGGTGAATTAAAAAGGGAAAAAGGTGTCGGGAGGAAAGACCCGCGTTATAAACACGAATTTTGGAGTGTTTATGCTCGAAATATCGAAGGTCTGCCACGCACCAACAATAATATCGAAGGGTGGCATAACTCACTTCAAAAAGTTATTAAGCGTTCTCCTTCTATTTACGCATTTGTGAATGGCATGAAATTGGAACAAAGTTACACAGAAACGATCCAAGTACAGTTGGCTACAGGTCGAGTCCCAAAGCGTAGACCAGCTTATGTTGAATTGGACAATAGAATTAAAACAGTAGTTTCGGATTATTCTAAAGAAAGTGTTTTGGAATATTTAAAGCATATAGCTTTGATTATTGATTATTAAATATTATATTTAAAAAAAAACTGATTGGACATTTATTTTATTTTTTTCTTTATTTTTTTCAATATAATTTTTCGTCAATTATATAATGAGTCAATTTTATTTTTGTCAAATTATTTTCACGTCAAAATTATCAAAGTCGAGTTAATTAACGTCGAAATTCTCTTTCGTCAATTGTATCACGTCCAATTAAACCTAGTCAAAAAAATACTAGTTGAAAGTATACACATCCTTGAAATTATTATTTTAATTTTGAAATAAAACTAAAACTTTTAAAAAATGCTAATAAATAATCGTTTTATTAATATTTTTGGGTCATTGTGTCATTATTAAATTTTTTAAAGAAGTTCATAGCAACCATTAATAATTACAGTGATAAAGAATAAAAAATAATATTTTTTGATAATTTTACTTGAAATCAGCAAATATCTAAATTTTCTTCAAAGTTATTAGCATTTTATTTGATCATCAAATATGCAATATAAAATTGGATCAATTTTTTTTTTTAATGAAAATTTGATCTCAAATTGAAGATTATGACCATATTTTCATAAAAAATATTTTTCATTTTTTGTAAGGCATTCAATCTTAAATATGCTTTTAATGGTTTTTACTTTTTGAATTATTAAATTTAAAATTGATACACATAAATAAAATTTCATATTTTATTGATTAATGTCTTGCAAGAATTATATTGTTTAAATAAAATCTTTAAAATTTAATTAACAAAATCACGAAATTCTAGACTAAAAATACGTAAAATAATTTTCACCAATCTCGTTATACTAAGAATTTGTTTGGGATTAATACTAAAAGCAGATTAATCTATAAAATTAGACAAGATCATATTGATCACTTAAAAGCCATTTAAAGTTTCTAATTACAATTTAAATGCATTTTTTATTTAATTTGCCAATATAAAAAGCCCTTTGAAATGTTGAACATTTAAAATAAAATGAATCTGTATTTAAATCTAATTTTTGTTTTATTTCGAATTATTTTAGGTGAATATAATAGTTCTGTAGACTCCAAATTATGCAGACAATTTAAAAAATTTTTTACTTTTAATTATGAATTTAAATTTTTTAGTTTGCAAATAAGTGGTTTTTCTTCATTTAGTCAGATAAAATTAAAATGTCTAAGTAAGAAATATATATTCTCTAACCGAATTCTTTTTGCTCCAAGTCATATGATACCATTGACCAACTATCTAGATATGTCGTCAACTGGGTTACAATTTTCTTTTCTTTCCCTCAAGTTTTTGGATATAATTTACTTTGATAATGACTTGAAAATATTCAAAGAATTAATTTATCACAACAATAGACTAACACTGGGCTTTTCATTCTCAAACTTAAAACTAAAAGACAATTCAAACCAGAATCTGACAATTTCAATATTTGAAAATATTTTTGAGATCGCATTTTACAGCAATTGTAAATACATGCCAAATACAAGTCCACTCATTTTTCATAACAGCTCAATTGACCATCTTCTTATTTATGGAATTAGCGATGTTTTTTTAAAAAAAAACACCTTAGACTTTAAACCGACTGATAGTCAATTAGAAGTCAATATTGAATCATTGGAAATTCATTTTTATAGTACCAGCATCACTGGTAAATTTCTGTACAAGAAAATTTTCAAAAACACCAAGTCAATTTTCATGTCCGGATATGTAAAACACATATCACTGAAAGCATTCAAGTATTTGCAAAGTATTAAGCTTATAGGACTCGACTTTGATGTATTAAAATCAACAGGAGTCAAATTTTTGCAAAGTTTAAATCTAAAATTTAAAAACAACTCAATTTTTTTACCAAATCATACAATTCAAATTTATTTTGGCTTTTATTTTTTTCCAGATGAAGATTTTTGTCTGTTCAAAGATTTTCCAGCTAACCAACTTTTACTAGTGGTTCCATTCAGCCCAAATTCAAACTGTTCATGTCTTTTATTTTGGCTCCTAGACTCCTATTTCTATGATCATGGCTTCAAGTTCTTGGAAAACAATTCCTACTGTCTCAATATGGAAAAGATGTTTTTATGTCAGTTTGAAAAAAAAATTCTTTCTTGTCAACTTGAAAATTTTAGGAAAAAAAAACACAAAATTTTGGTGGACTATATTTACGAGTCGGAAGTAGTAATCCTTTTGACAGTTTATCTGATTCCAGTCATTGGTATTTTGAGCATTTTTTTAAATAGCTGTAGCATTGCAGCAGTACTAAAAATTCTAAATGAAAAAGCAAAAAATTTAAAAGAAATTAAAAAATCATTTTATCAATGGATTTTATTAAATTCTTCAATCTACATTTTGTACTCAATGATAAGCTTATTTCACCCAATTAGCATTTGTATATTCCAGAATGGCATTTATTGTCCATTTTTTAGCCGAAGCACTGCCATCCAGTACTATGAGATTTACGTGTATGACTTTTGTGGCAGCATTTTAAAAACAGTGTCGAATTTTTTGTCCATAAATGTGGCATTTCAGCGCTATTTAAATTTGGTTTCAAGCAAAAAAAATCATTTTAACAAAATTAGTAGCAAAAATTTATTTTTAATTTTTTGTTGTTCAGCTTTTCTCATTAATATAGATAAAATTTTGACAAGTGAAGTGAACAGAGACCTACTTGATATTAATCATTTACAATCATACCCAGAATTTCCGTACAGAAATACGTTCAAAGGCATTTTTGATGTCGATTCACCACATCAAGACAGAAGTTTGAATTTTAAATTAAAAAATCCGCTCTATTTTATCCTATTTTCCATTAATTTTATCATTAATGATTTCATTTTACTTTTTGTTTTGTTAATAGCTGATCTTTTACTACTGATCAGTTTTCGATCAAATATTAAACTCAAAAATTCGATTCTAGCTAAAGTGACCGACAAAAGCATTAATAAAATTAAACTGAACAACAAAATTTTATCCAAAACTATATTTATTATACTTGTTCATTCAAGTATGTTGATTGTATTCCGGATAATCGAATGCACACTTAACTTTATGGTCTTTAAAATTCACCATCAAAATGGCATTTGTGATAGTGAAAACAAAATTTGTAGTAATTTTTATTTGATAGCTAATTTTATCTTTTTGATTACATCGATATTCTCAATATTTATCTATTACTATCTCAACAATCATTTTCGAAATGGTCTTAATTTGTTTTTGAAAGATCTGAGATTTTTCTATCAAAAGATTTATTAAAGTTTCTAATAAAAATGTAGTCTGTGTCGTCAGTTTAATTAAAAAAAATATTTATTTTTGTGAATTTTAGCGAAAAATTTTAAATATTTAATAAACATTTAAAATTATGTAAATTTTTATTAATTTTTTATAATTAATAAATTTTCTATCCTTAAATAAATAATAAAAAATATAGCAGGTTCTATGCTCAAATTTTAGGATAAATAAGAAAAAGAAGACGTACTCTAAACTCATTTCGGCATCTTTAAGTTTAGGTTCAAAAAAATCAGATCAAATGGTATTTTGTTTGTAACTTTTGAATGGTCTTGATTAAATCTCTCTGCAAAATGCTTAATAATGTAAAAAAGTTCTAAATATTAGATGAGGCTCTGCAAAAACTCTACAATTAAATTGCGCAGTTGAATAAAAATAAATAAATTCCTCCCGCCCATTCCTGCACCGTGGCAACTACGAGCTGTTTGGTACCCTCGTCTACGACAGCACCAATCCCATTGATAAGGACGTGAGTGTCGCGTATGACCGGATAATCAAGTCCTATGCAGCTGCCTCATCCATGGCTATCTCAAACCAAGTGCCCAGAGTCCGCAAGCACTCTAATCCCAAGTGGTTCAACCCCAAAATCAAGGTCCTAACCAGGATGAAGAATAAAATCTGGAGCATCGATTGTCAGGGCCTATAAGCTTCAGCCAAAGCTTCTTTACAATTATATCAACAGCCAGAAGCAATGCAGAGACTCCATTAAAGGCCTGCTCGACTGTCATGGTGCCCTCCATACTGATAGTGACAAGATCGTGAACATTCTCAATGTCCAATTTGGTAGTGTCGTTATCCCACGCCTATCATGCTCAGCTCAGCCTCTCCAGCTCTCAGCAAGTCCCCAGCATTACATGGATGTCGATTTCTTCTCGCCCGCCAACGTCCGCAAGTACACAAAGCGTCTAACACCCAGAAAATCACCAGGCATGGACGGTATCCACCCGTACGTCGTCAAAAGTTGGGCCGATGCCTTTTCGGAGGTCCTCAGCGCTATCTTCACCAGTTCGTTCACCATTGGCAGGATCCCAGACGCTTGGAAACTTGCTCAGATCAGCCCCATCTTCAAGAAAGGTAGCAGGAGTGCCCCTGATAACTACAGACCTATCTCCTTGACGTTAATCCCCTGCAAGCTGATGGGGCGTATGGTAAGAGACGTCATGATGGATCACCTCTATAGCAACAAAGCGATCGTTCCGGAACAACACGGTTTTGTCCTGAGAAAATCATTAGTCTTTAATTGACTACTGATTTCACTGGAGACGGTGGACCGCAAAAGCGATGGCATCGATAGGGGATCCCGCGTCCTAGTGGTCTTCCTCGACTTTGCTAAGGCCTTTGACAGAGTTTGCCACGCGTCATTAAGAGCCAAACTGATTGCCTGCGGATTCTGTCCAGGCATTGTCGATTGGGTTAGCGACTTCTTGTCAAGGAGGGAATAGCGGGTAGTGATGGGTCAGCACTCTGCTGACTGGATTGATGTGTCTAGTGGGGTCCCTCAAGGTAGCAAGGTAGGTAGCTAGTGGAGTCCTTGGTCCGCTTCTGTGCGTCATCTTCATCAATGACATGCCAGCGGCGGTCAGCCACCTAGTCAAACTATTTGCCGATGACAGTAAACTGATTGACACACTACGCAGCACTAGTGACCGATCCACACTGCAACATGAGCTCGACGCACTCTCCGAGTGGTCAAACACGTAGCGTTTGCCCTTCAACGTGAGCAAATGCAAGGCGATGGAATTCAGCAGGTCCGGCAAGAACATCTACGCCCAATCCGAACTTCTGATGGTGGAAGACGAATCTTAACTCTTATTTTGACCTAAAAATTTAAACAGGGTTTTTTTTTCAGTACTTTCTATGTGTTGTGTGCACGGACCTACCATAGGTGACTTCCTTGTAGGTCACCTCCGCAAGCTAGTCTTGCTTTAGCTTATAAATATTATTTTTATAATTAAATTAATGACTAAAATTCAAAATCAAAAATTAAATGCCGCTTTTTTGTTTAAAGCAAGATAAAACAGATTTCAGATTTAAGAGCAGATTAAAAATTAAGTTAAAGAAATTATTTAAAAAATATTTTTAATTATTTTTTTTAGAAAACAGAGTTGCTAAAAAGTCACAAGTCTTAAGTCAAGTCAATGATTTAATAAATCCATATTTGATACCAATAAAGTAGTTGCTTCCAAATTCCTGGCTGTTAATCTTGACCCATGTGGTCTGTTAATGTAACCAGATTATGAAAAAAATTTTTCAACTGGTCCGAATGAAGCAAATATTGATAAAAATTTTTGTGCAAGTCATAACTTTGACTTAAAATTCTTTAACTTTGACTTTGACGTTCTAGAAATACTTTCCAAACCATTTAAAACTGTTTGTTCAACCACTTCTGTTGGCAACTCGTTCAGCTCATTCGCTACTTGAATTTAAAGAAGTTCGATCTGTATAGCCATTTGTGGCAATCTGTATTTCAAAAACATGTTGGTAAATTCTTGTTCCATAATGTTCTGATATTTGAACCATGGGATAATGCCATCCAACCTTATCAAAATTTTTACAATTTGAAAATTTTTAAATCAAATCTTCTCTTGTCCTTCTTTGAAGCGTAGTAAATTTTAGCTTTAAAAGGCGTTCTTCAAAGCTTAAGCTTTTGAAAATTTCCAATTAATTTAGTCTCTCTTCTTTTGATACCTTCTAACAAGAATAAGGAATAAGAGAATAAGTACGACAATGTCTTGAATAAGCAGGAGGGCTAAAGGATCTGTAAAGATTTCCAATTGTTTCGAGTTTTCGACCACATTTATTATGGGGTATTATTAATCGATCTCTTACATTACTTAAACGATCTCTTAATAAAATATATTATTTTATTTTTTCTATCTATAATTTTTTTATTCGATTAATTTGATTAATTTTTTTTTAATTTAATTTATTTTATTTATTTAATTGACCCCAGCCGAAGCCGTTTTAGCCAAATTCTAGAAAAGTAAAATATTAGGATGATAAATTAAAAATAGTTTATATGTTTTAGAGTTTTTAGTTTATAAGTTTTTAGCCGAAATATTTGCATAAAAAAGTTTGGTATTTTTTGGGAGCTAATTCAATTTAATTAATTATTCAATTATTAATTAGTCTAATTTGATTAATTAACTGTCTCTAATAATAAATATTTATGTATCCTGAGTTTTTTTGTCACTAAATTTACTGGAGATGAGTATGATTATGATGAATATAGCTCTTAACTTAATTAATGAACAGTTGAAATTAACTCTTGATTTAATTTAATTATCTCCTGTGAGAGTTTTTTTTTGTGGATATTTAAAGATGATCAAAATATCAAGACTTACGGATCGGCAGTTGAACATTTAAATTTCAAATCTTTTGACGAATTCTATGGAATTTTGTTTAAAACTTGTGAAACAAGAATCAGCTCGGATAGTAACTCCGATAACTGAATGCAAACAGCTAGTTGTTCCTGTCCTTCCTTCTTTAAAGATCATATTTGTAAGCATCTTGTTGGCTTTGCTGCAAATATGAAACTTGTTAAAATACCAATCGAAGCTCTTTTAAATTATGCACCACTGGTCTAAATGTTGATTGTTTGTTTTATTTATTTTTTTATTTTTTTTATTAATTCAAAATACCATTTCAATTCAAAGAGTTAATCATTAAATTTTAAAATTAATCTTTAAATTTATTTAAATAATTTTAATACATGTTATGAAGATTTAAAAAATAAAATAATTAAAAAAAAAAAATTTCTCAGCCTATTAAAAAATAAGATTTTTAAATTTAAATTTATAAACTTATAATTGTATAGTTTATTATAAATAAAAAATTTATTTTATTTTTAAAATCTTCATAACATGTTTTAAAATTATTTAAATAAATTTAAATAATAATTTTAAAATTTAATGATTAATTCTTTGAATTGAAATGATATTTTAAATTGGTCATCGACTTCAAGATGCCAATGTTTTCTGAGTTTTCAACAAACGCGGTAATTTTATTTCGTCAGCAAATAATTTAAAAATATTGTTTACTCCATCTGAAAGATCATTTATAAATATAACAAACAATTTTTATTAATTTTATTAATTAAAAATAACTTAGCTGTCTTAGTGTGCCTTATCAGCACACTAGCTAGCTAACCAGCTACAGTCAAAACTACTTCTACTACTACAACTAGATAGATTTTATATCAACCTTTCCAATTTTTCAAATTCTTTAATTTTTGACCGCATATTTCCTGGTCACGTATTAAGTGATCAGTCCTGATCACTAATTCAGTAGGATTTGCTTACCACATATTATGTGACCAAGCCAAATTATTAATCTTGACATTTAACTTTAATTTATCTTTAATATAGACCAGCTGTAGTGACAAAATTTAGTTAAAAAAAATAGTCCATCAATTTTCTCATTTTTAATCTAACATTAGACCAAAAGTCGAATTATAAAATAAATATGAGAATGACCCATAAAACATTAGCTAAAGCTATTTTAAAATAAATATAAATATCAACACTTTTATCTATTCATTTATTGAATAGAGCATTTTCCAATTTGACTAGACCATTTCCAAAACCTGTCTACATAATTAGATAAAAATTGAAATAAAAAATATTGAAATAGGTAAATTTGATATAAATGATTAATCTCTATCAGAGTTTGGCAACGAGTTTTTATTTAGGCCAAAAAATTTATTTTCTTTAATACCAATATTTTTATTTTATCAAAAATAATCTTTAAAAGGTTGTTGTTTTATTTTTAAGCTTTGAAATAAATAAGAGAAAATAAGTGCTAAATATTTTTAAAATAAATATTATTCACGATAATTTTTTTGAATTGGCAAGAGTCTGCGAACCATTTTATTTAATAATACAAGTCGGATAAAATGAAATATGCCTGATTAAAATTAACTTTCATTGAGTTTTTAACAAAATATGTATTTTCTCATCCAAAGTCAATCTAAATAAAGGTTTAAACAGATTCAATTTGGTTGTTCGAGTCTTGATGCCAAAATTGATTTTGACTGAAAACACTATAGGTATGATTTATATTTTCTTAATAAAAAAAACTTTTTTTTTAATTTTCCATTTTATTTTAAATGTGTTGTTTGTATTATTCATTTATTTCAACTAAAAAAAATTAAATATGCTTTTTATAACTCAACCAAAGCAAAAATAAAAATAAAATTTTCTAGTTCCCAAAACTCAGTGCATACCAATGAATGATTTTAGTGTGTATTAATGCACAAAGATACACAGTTGAAAATTTAGGAAATAACTAAAAGAGTGATCTATTTATCTTATTTTTTTATTATTTATAATTAAATTTAAACTCAGTTAAGTAAAATGACTGGAAATTTTTAAATGATTTTAAAAGCCAATTTTCCCGTAGTTTTTTTCAACTTATTCTTAAAGTTTCATCTTTCTATTCAAATAAAAATTGGAAAAGAGAAGATTCTTTTTTTTTAATTCTTGCAAAAAATATGACACAAATTTAGATCTAAAATAAAAATAAAAAGTCTGAAATTAGATAAAAAAAAATTTTAAATTTTGGTTCCAAAAAAACACAAAACACACAAACCATACCAAAATCATCACATTTTCGTCTTTCTTTCGACTTTTTAGCATGAAATTCCCACATTTTTGTCATATTTTAGTTATATTCTATTTTTCGGAAGGATTTTTATTTTATACTTAAATTTTTTTCAAAAGTCTAGAAAAATTCAATATTAAAAATAATTCTTTTTATTTTTATTTTAATTGTTTTAAAAATTTTAAAGATTGTAATTTATTATACTGACAAATTTTCAGTATAGACAAATAAAAGCCTTTCTAATCCAAAATAATGAAAATTTATAAATTTCAAAATTAATATTATTCAAATAAAATTAATTTTTAATTATAAAATCTCGGTAAAAATGCATTGATATTTCTCTTTTTTTGTAAATTAAACTTAAACCAGTGGGCAAATAGTATCAAAAAAAATTAAAAAAAAATTACAAAATATAATAAAATATAAGTGTTTGCGAGAACATCATTGAAAAAATTTAAAATTAAAAAAAATTTGAGTAAAAAAACATAATTTTGTTTTTTTTACATTTTAATACTAAAAATAATTATTGTTGTTTTACTGAAAAAAAAAACAGAATTATGTTTTTTTTACTCAATTTTTTTTTAATTTTAAATTTTTTCAATGATGTTCTCGCAAACACTTATATTTTATTATATTTTGTAATTTTTTTTTAATTTTTTTTGATACTATTTGCTGGTTTAAGTTTAATTTACAAAAAAAGAGAAATATCAAGGCATTTTTACCGAGATTTTATAATTAAAAATTAATTTTATTGGAATAATATTAATTTTGAAATTTAGAGTAGTAACATAAAAGATAATCTATAATTTTTTTTAATCTATTATTTGAAAATTGTTATAAAAATGAATTTAATACAAAAAAATTTTTGTAATTGTCGCTATTTTTATTTAAATTAATATTTTTAAAGACTTTTGCATGAAAATTTATATTTTTTTCCCCATTTCGCAGTTCAGCTATTTTATTATTATATTTTTAAGAAGAAAATAAAAATACTTAGATCTTTTGTAATTGTTAAAACCAAAGTTGTTTAAAAGGCACAAATTTTAAGTCAAGTCCATATCGAAATATTTTTTTAAATTAAAATATTTGATTTTCTTGAAAGAATTGAAGAGTTACTTAACTTTTGTGTACTTTAATTAGCCTTAGGTAGAAAATGTTGTTCTTCTTAACTAAAAATCAAGAATATTTAAATAATAATATTAGATAATTCCTAGGAAAAAAGATTTTAATTTTGTTTGAAAATTTTCAAAAGTTTATTTTGAAAAACTATAAAAATTACTGCAAATATTGACTTTTTTTATTATCACTGTTGACGGATCATTATCTTGACTTGTAGAGCGTATCTTGGGTCCTCTTTTATTCATAGCTAATGATGTTTAGAGACTGATTTGGATTAAATATCTTTATTTACTAAGAAAATACAACAACGACAATAAAAAATTAACAAAACTCTTTTCGTACATATTCATTTTATGTTGCAACCAGTGACAATTTAAGTTTAAAAACTATACTTATATACTAAATAAAGAATCACACAGGAATACCAATAGAGTTCATATATAAACATATTTTCACATGTTCAATTTTTTCTAATTATGTTATGAAAAATGATCTTTTTAGATAGCTAAAAAATTTAATGATTAAATAAGAATTTAATTTGTTTTTGTAAATAAAAATTAATCTAATCAAAATTAAGAAATTTATTCATTTTATTTGGTTAAAAATTCTTTTCGAAATTTTAGCAAAAATATATCCAGTTTTCTTTTCAAATTATGTAATAAAAATAGTCAGAAAAAGAGGATTTTTTTCAAGTAATTTTTATTTTTAATTATAGTAAAATGGGTTAAAATTGTTTCTTCAGAAAAGCACTGAATATTTTTTAGCAAAGTAAAATTTTGATCAATTTAATTTTAAATACAGAATTTAATTTCATTGCATATTAATATTTATTTTTTTTTATTTGAATTTTGAAAGTTTTGAAAATTAAAATCAACCCATTGAAAAGTATGCTTTTATTTTCAAAAAAAAAGAATCAACACAATCAATTTTTTTAAGTAATTAAGTGTTAATCTAAAGATAAAAAGATAAAAAATATAATTTTTTAATTCACAAATATTTCAAGCCTTTTTTGAGATTGTCTTAAAACAAAAATCTTAATTTAAATTTTATTTAGGATTTTTATTGTTTTGACTAAAAAACGGGCTAATTTTACTTTTTGCTTTTATTTTATTTTACATTATAACCTTTCATTAGATTATGCACAATTCCTTCTTAGTGGCTTCCTTTTCTAGTTTCCTGGAGCTAGAAAATAATGAGGAAAGGAAAAAGAATTGAAGTAAGGCTGAGATAGAAAAAAAGAATAAAAAAACAGATTGCGTTTTAGATTATCAATTTTGTGTTATAGCTTCAAAAAAAAAACAAAAGAAATCAATTATATAATAAACCGGAACTTGAGTCTATTAAGTCTCTAGACTCATTCTAGATCAAGAAGTTTATTACATTTTTTTTAACTGTCTTATTTTTTTTATTTTGCTAAAATTCTAAGTTGTTTTTATTTAATTGTGTTTTCAAGCGTAGTCGAAAAAGCATTCTAGTTCTGTCCATTTTATTCAAAAGTTTTAAAGTCAACAATCATTTTACTTTAAATTTTTTTAAAGGATACATTATCAAGTAAAAAATGCATTTTGTTTATTTATTTTAATAGATTTTTAAATGAAATTTTGTTTATTTTAGTGAGTTAAAAATATAAAATAATTTTTTTAAGGACCATATTCCGTAAAATTACGAATTAAAACATTTTTAAGATCTTTCGATCGTTATTCTGATTTAGCTTTAATTCAAAATTAAAATATCAACTCTTATGGGTGTAGAAAATCTGTCTAAATATCGGCACTTAGAAGTTAAAGATCAATTCATAATATCATTTCAATTCAAAGAGTTTATCTTTAGAAATTAAAATTAATCTTTAAATTTATTCAAATGATTTTAATGTAACATGCTTTACATGTTGTGTAGATTAAAAAAATTAATTAATTTAAAAAATAATATTTTCTAAATCCATTGATAAAATCGATTCTCAAATTAAAATTTTTTAAATTGAGTTTTTTTTTATTTTATTTCAAAAATATTTGTATTTAGCACTCAAAATTAAAATAAAATTTATATTAAAATATCAAAATTCCAAAGAAGTAATAAAATGAAAAGTTCGATGTTTTCTACAAATATTTTTGAAATAAATTTTTTTTTTATTTTTAAAATCAACATTCAGTAAAATATAAAGCATTTTGCAACAAAATTATTTAAATAAATTTAAAGATTAATTTTAATATCTAAAGATAAACTCTTTGAATTGAATTGATTATCAACTTTAAGCTGCCTAAATATCTTGTTAAATTTATTGTTCTAAAATAATTTTGAATAGCTTAATTAAATTGAAAAAAAAAATTTTCTCAGAAAGAAGTTCCCTCTTAAACATTTATTTTCCTTTCGAATATAAAACTTCAAGGTATAGTTGAAAGACTAGTTGATTTTTAACTAAGATAATAAAGAGGCTTCAAAAATTAATGTTATCTCGTAGACAAAAAAACTGAAAATTTTTTTGCAAAATGACAAGATTAAAATTTAATTAAAATTCATTCAAATTCAAAAAATTTTTTATTAAAAAAAAAAACACGAAATTTAAAAGAGTAAAAAAATTTGTGCATTTGAAAATTTTAACAAAAAAATACCCAGCACTGAAAGGCCGAAGGGGTTTTCTTGGTCCTTATTGTTCAATTAATTTAATTATTTTTCAAAATTATATTTTAAATTAAATTTAAAATTTTAACTTTACTTAATTTGAATTATTTCTGATAAATTTTACTATTGACTCTTTTGATCCTTTAAGTAAAAAAAAATTAATTCTTTGATGACATAAGATTTGTGACTTATAAAAACTCTGGATCACAATAGCAGCGTAATTTATAGAAAAAACAAAAAATTTTATATTTTTCTTATTTTTAGATTGTTTTTAAAATTAAAACATAATTTTTGTTCAGTTATTTATCTTAAAAATTTTAAATTCACTGATAAAATTGAGTTTTTGGCTGGATCTTGAATTAGAAAAATGTATCATCTCACTGAAGTAAACGAGATGTATGCAGCAAACAAAGTTAGGTTATTTATACAAAGACAAAAAATAAAATCTACTAAAAAATGCTTTTTAAAAAAAAAAACTAATTCTTAATCATATGATCAATTCAAAATTTTAATAAAATATTTTAACCACTTTTTTTTAAAATAAAATGTCATAGAACAAATCTAATCACAGAATGGCTTATATCTGGCTTTATAATTTATAATAAATTAGACATAATTATTTTAAAATGAATGATTCGGTAATAGTCAACAAGGCAAAGTCTCTGGCACCAGACCGCTACCTGGAAGCGTGTCCCATCCGCTACGAATGTCGATCTCTGTTCATATACCTGCTAGAAATGGAATACTGTCCCGAAAATGACCGGATCGAGGTACTGCTAAACTACCCGGAAAAAAACGACCCCAAATACTTCACCAATGATTCCAAACTTCAAACTTTTATCTCAGATGTAAAAAAATTCGCTTTTCCCTACATAAAGCTGAGTCAATCGAGCGCCAACAGCAGCAGACACTCGACCTCACTGGTCCAGTTTTACACTTTTGTCTTAACCGATGCCAACCGGATCAGACAGTACGGTTTTTGCCGATCAGCCCAAAATGGCAAGCACATTCTTTGCATAATCAGCTATTTGCCATGGTACAATGTGTTCATCAACATTTTGAACAAAATTTCAAGCATAATCAACGAAAAAGATGTAAATAATTTAAAATATTTTTTATGCATCATCAATGACTGGTGAGGCGCCCTGAACACCTTTGTCAAGTCATAGATGAGTGCATTTTTTAAACCAAGTTTTTTTAAATTTTTTTTATTAAAGACAAAAGCGTTGTATCACTTTTTAGAAGCGTTATATGAGTACGAACTACCTGAGCCTGGCAATTTTGCCCAGATTTTCTCCCATGATGGACTGGATGTATTTTTTTTTAATAAAAAATTTTTTTTAAGATTAAATTTTAATTTTTTTTTAAAGCAAATTCGGTTTATGTGTCCTGATCGACGAGTGGTGCCATCGATTCAAGAGAATGTAAATTTTTTATTTTTATAATTTTGTTTAAAGGGGTGCAAAATAATTAAGATTTTTGGGCATTATTAATTTGTATTCGGCAATTTTTTTTTATTTTAATTTTTTTTTTAACTTTAAAAAGAATCCGGCTTAAAAAAAGATATTTTTAATTTTTTCAAAAGTTTTTCCAAGATTGTAACTTAAGAATGTATTAGAAAATTTTATTTTATGAAAAAAATTTAAAAGCGTTTAATTTTTGCCATTTTTATTGGTAAGTTGAAAATTTTAATTGATGATCATATTTACGTAAAATAATGTAATTGATGAAATTTGAAGTTTTATTTTTGAAAATTTTTTTAAATATAAAAAAATGGAATAAAATTAAAAAGTAAAATAAAAAATCAATTGTCTAATAGAAAATTAATTGTAAAAGAAATGATTAAAAAGTCATATTAATAATTAAATAGTTAAAATAAGATTTCCCAGCAGTACCTCTAAATCTATATCGTGGCACAGGTAGAAAAGTGTTGGTAATCGACTCCAATCGATTGACAAATATAATCGATTAATTTTTTTTAGTCGATTATTAAATCGACTAATTTTTTTTAGTCGATTATTAAATCGAATAATTTTTTTAGATGACTATAATACTTCTAATTTATTTCGAAATTAAAATTTAGGAAAGCAAAAAATATTAATTTTTAATAAAAAAGGTTTTTAAATTGATTTAAAATTTTAGATTCAAAGCAAAATAAAAAATACTTTAAATTGAATAAACCTTTTTTACTAAAAAATAATATTTTTTGCTTTTCTAACTTTTAATTTCGAGATAAATTAGAAGTATTATAGTCATCTAAAAAAATTAATCGAATTAAAGTAAGTCGATTATTGAATCGATTATTGATAATCGATTGCCATCACTAAGGTAGACCAGCAAAAATAAAAAAGGCCCTGTTTAAATAATTTTGCTTCTTTATATATTTTATATATTTGATTTTTTTTATTAGACATTTAATATTTTATATGAAAAATTAAATACATATATGACATTTAATTTAATACTTGACTTTTTACTTTATTTGACGAGTGGCAAAATGTTATTTATTGTACATTTTTATATTTTTACATTTTTACATTTTTGAGAGAAGAAAAAAAAATCTCAAAATCAAAAAATCTAAAAAAATTTTCATTCAAGAAAAGTAATAATAAATTCGCAATTACTTAAAAAGGAGTTTTAGAAAAATTTAAATGTAGAAACCGAGGATAATTTTTTGAAAATCCCTTTTAATTAATTGCGAATTTATTATTACTTTTCTTGAATGAAAATTTTTTTAGATTTTTTGATTTTGAGATTTTTTTTTCTTCTCTCAAAAATATAAAAATATAAAAATGTACAATAAATAACATTTTGCCTGACGAGTTCATTTTCCATAAGACAAAATAAATTATTTTTATTTGACAAATTATTTTTTGATTAGACGGGTTAATAAAGAATCTAAAAAAATATACCAAAATTCGGGTAAATTATAGAAAATTAACGTTTTACAGAGCAAAAAATGGTAAAATTTCTTACCGTAAAACCTCGCAAACCACCACGGAGTTAAAGGCTTAAAAAAGCTATAACCTCCTACTTGAGAATATACTATGACTTGTGAGTTTTTTATTATGTAGTTTTTTAAATACTAATAAAATTTTTAATTATTTAAAAAACTTTTCGTTTATTTAATACCCCACCATTTTTTATTGAGAAGCTCATTAGGTAGTTTACAAGTTTTTACCGTAAAATTAAAATTTCAAAAAATCAAATGTTTGAAAGAAAATTCTATAAAAAATTTTATCTATTTTTTAGAATTATGAAATGAAATTTTACTCAGCTTTAATATTTTATCTTTTTCGTAGTATTAATTTACTGGAAAAATATTCATTTTCCTAAAAAAAAACAAAATTAGTCTAAAATAAGATAAATTTACAAAATATATTTTTTTTATTTTTTCACTATTTAAAAACTTTTATTACCAAAATTTTATTCAATAAACAAAATAAAATAAATTTTTTTTCAAAAAATTTACCACAAACTTAATCTGGCTTAATTTTTTCATTTTTTGCACGAAATCGCTCTAAGTTCTGCTTCATTTTTGCCATTAACACTTCAAAAGATTTAAATTTTTTTATTTTCTAATAACAAAAAAAAATTAAATAATAATTTTATTTAAGAGAAATTTATTAAAATTTTTCGCATTTTTCGACTTGGACAAGCTCAAGAAGATATTCACAGCTCTTTTGCTTGAGCGTTCAATTCTAGTTGTTTCCAAAGACTTGGAAAATTTGACTTCATGCGGCTTATCTTTCGAGTATTTGATGTATCCACTCGAGTGGCTGCACACATTTGTGCCAATAGTGCCGGAACACATTGACAGTCACATATTCAACCAGCCATTTCCGTTCATCTACGGAGTACACACAACCATTTACCAAAGTCTGAACAACAGCCAACTGGACAACTGCATCATCCTGCTGCTCGATGACCGTCAGATATTGAATGCCGACAAGGACCAGCTGCCTGTCCGCGTCAATGAATACCTTACCAGAAAACTGGACTATTTCAAGCAATCGGACGACTTTTCTTTCAACTCGTCCAGCAAAACACAAGACCTGCTGAGCACGGGACCCCTCAGGCCTTTTCAAGAGAGTGTCCTGATGATAATAGATGATTACCGTGAATACATTGTTTACAATGATGCCAAGCAAGAGTTCAAGTTTGATGAGAACAATTTTTTTAAGCTCAAAAATGTGTCCACTGAGTCCACATCGCAAAAGTACCATTCGAATGAGAACGAGTTTTATCACGAATTTCGTGTCACTCAAGCTTTTGAGGAATTTTGTCGTGACCGCGCCGAATATCTTGATCGTGAAAAAAATTCACTTCTAAAACATGTTCAATTTGAAAAAGATTTTATAGACATTTTGTTCGATCAGTATATCAGTGAACGGTCCAAGATCACGTCCATTATCGTAAGTAGACACCAATATTCAAGAGTTGCAGACATTTTTTTGTTAATTAAAATTTAATAATTTAATTTAATAATAAGCTTATCAAATATTTGAGTTTATTTTGCAAAGTATTGAAACAGATATTAGAATTTGAATGTTTGTTTTATTTTTTTGTTTCACATAGATAATTTGATTCTTTTTATATTTATTTTTTATAAAATTATTTAATTTTAAAATATGGAATTTTGAGCATGTGTGTAAAAAAAAATTTTCAAAATTTTGACAAAAAATTTTTTTTTTCCATTGATTGAATTTAATCACAAATGAATCGCGTTTTTCGGTATTGTGAAATTCAAATACAAATTGAACAAAAATTCTTCCTTTTTTGATGAATTAAAATCATAGTTAATATTTGATATGACACGCAGTCATAGAACATTCTAAAATAGTAGTAGTAAGACCGCGTGGCGAGATAACTCGCAGAGATGCGCCTCAAAGCGGTCGTCTTAATTGATAATGGTCGTATTTGATTTTAAAGGAGTCCACGGTCTCAGTTGCGACTATGTCGTCTGGCAGTTCGTTCCATTCATTAGCTATTCGATTGATGAAGAAGTTGTGTCTTTGCTGACAAGATGCCACGACGCCGTAGTTGACTTCTCTTTGTGTCTCTCGGAGCCGACCAATTTGGCTCGTTGTGCCACGTTATGTCATCTTTGCTCCTGGTGACTTTGTATAGTTGAATTAAGTCACCACGTTGTCGTCTTGTCTCCAAAGATGTAAGACCCATCCGCTCAAGTATGTTCTCGTACTCCATGCCTTTCAAGGCAGTGGGGACTCTCGTTACTCTTCTCTGAACTTTTTCAAGGGTATTTATATCCTTCCTGAGATACGGGTTCCAAGCCGACACTGAAAACTCCAGATGAGGACGAATGTAGGTGCGATATAGTTCTACATCCCTAAAATATTTTAATTATTTAAACATGTTCTCATGGAACATTCTAAAACGTTTTTTAATTATTCAAGTTAAATAATATGTTATCTGTTTTTTATTATTTTATATTATGTATGAATTTTTATATTCTATTACTTTACTTTGAATGCTGAGTTTCTTAGATATTAATTAAGGCGAATTATTATAAATAGTCGCTACATTTTTATTGATTGATATATAATAAAAAAATATTAAACAACGATCCACTTTAACTATCCACCAGCCTCACAAATAAAATATTCTTAAAAAAATACTGCAACAAAGTGCAACATACTCTGTTGCTCCTTTTATACTAAAAATACTTTTTCTCATGTTATAATAAGACAAAAAATAAAATATCAATAAGATTTAAATTGATTAAGAAAAAAAAAAGAAAATAATGATTTTATTTTATGTAATAAAGGTGCAACAAAGTAATTTGGACTTTGTTGTAGTATTTTTTTAAGTATATTTTATTAAATTTATTTTTAATACATCAAAAAAGGAAGAATTTTTGTTCAATTTCTGTTTGAATTTCACAATACCACGTTTTTCGAGATTTTTCTCGAATATTTTAAGTAAAATTCATTATTTTTCTTAAGCTAAAATCAATTGGTCTGAAAAATATTATTTTCTTAATTTTATTTAATAATCCATCTCACCCATTCAACTCATTTTTTTTTAACTTAGTGACAATTTTTTTTTAAATTTTTCAATACATTTATTAATCGATTTTTCAAATGATAATTCAATTATTTATTTGTACAAAATAAACTAAGTTTTTACGATTTGATTTCATGCTATAACAATTAGTAAAAAGTTTAAAAGCAAAAAAAAAAACAAAACAAAACAATAGTGAGTTTAAAGGAAGATTTAATAATAGAGGAAAAATGAAGGTTTAAATCATCACAATCGTTACATAATAATCCTTTAAAGGAGGATTTATGTGTGAAGTATGACCATCAAGTATCAATAATTTAGGCCCTTTTATTGATTCCCAACAAAAACTTTTTGGAACCACTCAAAAAAATGCGGTAGTTACATCCATCCACTTTTGGAACAATTATTTCCTGGTCTAACATCGATTATAGTCAAAGTTGTCTTAAAAAAGGGGTCCCCAAAGTTATGTGATCAATATAACTAAACTAATGATCACCAATTTTTTTTTCTTGTCACATAATTTTTATAATGATCACTAAAACTATCGTGATATTACATAATTAATATTTGATCACAAATTTTTGAAAAATGGAAAAAATTTAACAAATTATTTGATGGCCAAAAATTCCTGCAAATTCAAAATGTTCGCATTAAAAATTGCAGCGATGATGATACATCTTTTTTTAAAAGTTAAAAAATAAATAAAAAAAATTAAAAAAAAAAGTTTTACTATTTGGTTTTAAAAAATGGCTCCATAAGACTCTGAAGAGTTTTCTTAAATTTTTACAAAAAGTCCACATATGACAACATATTGTTTGATCAACTGATCACATAACCTAGGAGACCCAAAAAAAGTCATAGAAATTTAGTACAAAATTATCATTAAAAAAAAATTCATATACGACAATTTTAACAAAGAGATAGCGATTATTTTTTTATTGGTTAATTTATTGTAGAAATATGATAGATGTAAAATTTTAGTTAAAAAAAAATATTAATTAAATTCATTTTTTGTAAATAGAAGTATTAGATATACCAGCTTCATATCTTTCGGCTAGTAGAGCATGTAATTCCTCTAAACTGACTGAATTTTTTAATTTTCTTACTGTTTTCCTCATTTTTACAGTATTTTACGGTTTATTCCCTTAAATATCAAACTTGATTTTTTATGGTATATCTAAAAAAAAATAAAAATCAGTTTTTTGATTTAAAAAGATATTCAAAATAAAATTAAAAAAAATAAAACTAAATTTTTTAAATTTTGATTATTTTGTTTGGATCAAAAATGACCCGTCTTGACCGCAACGTAGTTTTTTTAATTTTGACTGATAAGAGTTAATTGCTGGTAGAAAAACTAAGTTTTCTCAGAGTCATTTCCAAATGTTTTGGAGAGAATACAATGAAAATTTTTGCAAATTGAAGTCTAAGATCAAGATCAAAAGATCAAAATATAAATTGTAATATTTTTTTTAATAATAGAGAAAAAATAAATTTTTTCCAAAGCAATTACTTGACATGTCATGTCAAATTTATTTTCATATTTAAAATTTTAAAATGTTCCTTTTTATTTAACTTTAATAGGTTTAAATATTTTAATTGATTTTAATGAAAATTTACTTTTAGAGACAAAAAAATACACTGTTTTAAAATTTGAAAATTGATTTAAGTGGAAAAATAAAATTATTTCAGTTTGAATGAATGAAAAAGTTATAAATTTGAATTTGTGAATTAACTTAACCTGAATTATTTAAATTATTGATTGTTTTTGTTAAATAAATTAGAGATCAATCATTTTGATGTTACTTTGATAATGTACTATTATTAGACATAACATGTCTAGTAATGTTTAGTATTTATTTCTTAAAAATTATCAAAATCATTAAATTAATTAAGTTTTGAAATTTTAAATGATCGCTTTGATCTTAAAATTTGATCTGAAACTTCATTTTGCCAAAATTTTGTGGTTTTAATCCAAATACATTTTTCATCCAAAAAAAAACCATTTTAATTTTTTTATTTAAATTTTTTAATTTTTTCTAATTTGATTTTTATTTTTACTTTCATCAACCAAGTGGTGTTTTTTAAAAATAAATAAATAAAATAAAAAAAATTGAATGATTCATAGTGAAAAATCCATGAAGTCATCGTTTTTAGCTTGACTGGGCTGTTAGATAGATTTAATTTTTATTATTAATAATTAAATATGCCTGTGCTAGCTTTTACATGACAGGAATCAATTTTTAAAATTTTTGTTTTTTAAAGGGGATTAAGAATAATGATCGGCTTGAAAATTTTGCTATGATCATTTTAGAAATGACTTGTCTCCATTTTTCTTGCTAAAATTAACACAGTGTCATTGTTTATTTTGAAAAATAACACCAAAAAGTGAAACAAATATTAAAATAAGCCAAAATATATTTTTACAAAATTTGATAAATAAAAAACTCCCACAATACTTAACATTTCTAATTATTAAGAACTATTGAGATGTCACAAGCAACTTTTGAAAAAGTAAGATTTTGATTTGAGTGAAAATCTGAACTTGAAAAAAAACTGCCTAAATTTTTCTACTGATCTTCAATTAATTGTAGTATTAGTAAATTAAATGCTTGAATTAGACCAATCTTCGAATAAACAAGAAAAAAAATTTGCAACTCTTGGATTTTGAAAGAAATTTTTTAATCGAGATTTATTTTTTGCTTTAAAGGACAAAAAACTCAGGGATTTTAAAAACAAAGTAAGTACAAGCCGATTGACATATCATGTATTGGCCAAAACGAAAACATTTTGTTAATTAGAGATCTTAGGCTAATTAAACGGATTAAAATATTTGCCAAAGATTAATAAAGTCACATAGTAGATTATCCCTAAATCCTTATATTAAAATATAAATTTTCTTTTTTTTTTGTTTCCAGATTCAAGACTTGATCGATTTCGAATAAAGTAAAAAAAAAGATTTATTTTAAAATTAGATGTCACCACCCAGCTTAATTGTTATCCCGGACGATGTGTCAATTTATGGAAGAATTAATTCATAGAAAATTAATAAAATTTGACAAAACACATAGAAAAAAACTCATCAGAATTTTTTTCATAAAAAGTGTATAAAAACTTTAGAGAAAAGCAAGTTTTTCAACCATGTTAAAAATTTTTTTGAATTTAAAAATTCTTTAAAAATGGCATCAATATCAAATGACGGTATTTATGATTTCGTTGAGCCCTGAATTAACAAAATTAGGTTTACAAATTAATAAAATCTTTTAATTTTGTTTTTCCATTTTTAAGTAAATTATAAGCTTTTTAAATAATTGTACTTAGAAATTCTTCTTATTTTTGCAGATTTATTTAAAAGACAAAAAGGTAAGTCCGGACTTTAAATTTGTTTTTTTGTTGTTAAGTTCAAGTCAAAGACTTTTATTTTTGGCCGGAAAGGTAGAAATTCAAATATTAATTTTTGACTTTATACAAATTTTTATAAAACAACTATCAAGGGTCTTGTAAATTTCAAATACAAATTGAACAAAAATTTTTCATTTTTTGATAAATTAAAATTAAAGTTAATAAAAAATATTAGAAAAAATACTGCAACAAATATTGATGCACCTTTTTTACCTAAAATAATTTTCCTCATGTAAAAAAAGACAAAAAAAAATATTATTTTTAAATAGATTATTTATTTGGTTTACTAAAAAAAAAGAAAATAAAAATTGTATTTTAGGTATAAATGTTGCAGTATTTTTTCCAATATTTTTTTATTAACTTCAATTTTAATTTTTT
>QEOQ01000238.1:28843-50776 GCA_010279815.1 Brachionus plicatilis
TTTTAAAAATTTATTCTAAATTTAATTTAGGGATTGATTCAATTTAAAAAAATAGAAAGATATTTAAATAAACATTTAATCTAAGGTTGTTTTATTTTTAAATTTAATTTAACAATTTGATTTTTTTTTATTTTAAATAAATATTGCTCATAAAAATAAAGAAAAAAGTTTCTTCTAAAATAAATTTTTCCAATTAAAATTTTTATTTTTAGTAGATTTTTGGAAAATTTTAAATATTTTAATAATAAGCTAGGAGATCTATTATGGTAGCACATTGCGCTATAAAATGGAAATTACAGAAATAAGAGAACTGATAAGATATAGAATCAAATGGACATTATCGTTAACTTTGTTAAACAATACATTATACAAATAATAAGTAAAAATTATAAGGAACTGAGAGGGGTATACATTAGAAATTGTTTGTTAAATAAAAATTGTTATGTGCTAAAATCCTGCTGGCCGGTCATGAAGACATCGTAGCGATTCTTGAATTGATTTACTGAGTCGGAGTTTGTGACCGCAGCCACTCAATGACAACCTATTTATTTCAATTTATTGGTATTGTGAAATTCAAATACAAATTGAACAAAAATTTTTCCTTTTTTGATGATTTAAAAATAAAGTTAATAAAAAATACTTAAAAAAATACTGCAACAAAGTGCAGCATACTTTGTTGCACCTTTATTACCTAAAATAATTTTTCTCATGTTTTAATATGACAAAAAATTATATATCAATAAGATTTAAATTGATTACTGGTTTAATTTACTAAAAAAAAAAGAAATTAATGATTTTATTTTGGGCAATATTTTTTTAAATAATAATAATAACAAGAATAAGCTACAGCAAGCAAGCTTGCGGAGATTACCTACTAGGAGGACATCTATGGTAGCCGAAATTGCGCAGAAAAGATGGAAAATAATAGACAAATACATTATTATTTTTTTTTTAGTTCAGTAAGAGTCATTGTTTAATTTAATCTAAGAAAGTATTGTGTGGAATTAAGTAAGTATTATGTACAAGAATTTTACAAAGGAAAAATATGCAAGAATACGAAAATAGAATTGCATAATAAATAGATTACAGTTTAAATTAGGGTTGTTAATTGAAGTTTCAAAACTTCGAAATTTTTTCATACTTTTCGACTTCAGGTAGAATTAATTATATATATTTATTTTTATTATTTTTAATAATTTCGAATACAAAAAAATGGGTTCGATTTAAAATTTCGAAGTCTAAAATTTTGAAGAATGAAATAAAAAAGTTAAAAATTATAAAGTCCGAAATTATAAAATATGAAATTGTAAATGTTAAATTTTTGGAGTTTAAAATTATTGAAAAATTTTGTTAAAAGTATTGAAATTTTTATACCATCTCGTGTAACAGCTTATATCTCAACGTTTGACGACAAGGTAATTTCTAGTAATGAGATTTAATTGTGTCAAGTAACCCTTGAAAATCTTCAGAATTTACAATGTAAAAAGGCAAATTGTTGGCAATAATAAAGCTAATTAGTTTCTCGTTTATTTTTTCAATTTTTAAATCTGGTGCAAGGTACTCTTTAATTGTTTTAGGACTTTTTCTGGTTCATTCGCCATCTCCTCAAAATCTAAGCAAAAACGTTTACTTGGTCTAATATTTTCATGTGATAATTTTGAAATTTTATGTTTTTCGGCTAAATGTTTAACCAACTCAGTTGTTGAACTGTTATAAATAGTTTTCACTTCTTGACATATATTACACTTGGCAGGCGATTCATTTATTTTGACAACATTTTGGCTTTGCCAAACCCACGATCTTGGATCTATTTTTTTGTGCCTTTTCAATTTTGAGACCGGAGTTGAATCCGTCTGGCTAGTAGGCGTATTTGTTAAATTTAGTAAATGTAGATATTTATATTTATTTTGTATTTGTCAATTTTAATTAGAAAAGAAATTTTTAAAATTGAAAATTTCAGAATCGAACTTTTTTAAATTAGAAATTTCAGACCTCAAGATTTCAAACTTCTAAATTTTTCTCAAAAACTTCAAAAATTTGAAATCCAGTTCAATTAACAACCCTAGTTTAAATACAGAGTTGTTTAAAAGTCACAAGTCTCAAGTCAAGTCCAAGTCAAGACTTTGACTTGTTGGAAAAAATTTAAAAAGTACAAGTCTTGAGTTTGACTTGTTGGAAAAAATTTAAAAAGTACAACACTTTTGCGGTGTAATTTTGATCTTTTAAAGATTTAAGTTAAAACTAAATATTTTTTTAAATAAAAGTTATCGTTAAGTTAAATAAAAAATTCCTAAAATTCTTAATTACTTTATTTTTAAAAAAATATATGAAATGAAAATATTTTTTATTTAATAATATTTTTTAATCAATAATTAATTTCTTTAAATAAATTAATAATAACTTTAAAGTTACGAAGTCAAGACTTGTACTTTTTAAATTTTTTCCAACAAGTCAAAGTCATGACTTGTACTTTTTAAATTTTTTCCAACAAGTCAAAGTCATGACTTGTACTTTTTAAATTTTTAAAGTCAAAGTCTTGACTTTGACTTGTTGGAGACTTTTTGAGACTTTTTATTGCGACTTTTGTACAAGTCTGTTTAAATACCAGTACAAATCAAATAAAATTACAATTTAAATAGAATTACAATGAAAAATTAAAATAGAAGAAGTATACAATAAAAAATTTAAGTATTTTTTATTAACTTTATTTTTAATTCATCAAAAAAGGAGAAATGTTGGTTCAATTTGTATTTGAATTTCACAATTCCCAATTTATTATTAATCTGAGAAAAATTCTATGAATTATTTTTTGCGCAAAAAAAATTTTCTATGAAATAATTATTCTGTGACAAAAAAAAAAAAAAATTTTTTGTTGTCTTAAAAAAAATTTTTTTTTAAGGCTAAAGAAAAATCGTCAAATTTAAAAACCAACTTTATCAAGACCAGAAATCAATTTATAAAAAAATCGGCCAGCATCGACAATGAGCTTGTGTGCAAAGTGCACAAATCCAAAGTTGCGAGCATAGAGACCAAGCCGGACTCGTCTGACCAAGAGGTGTCCTCTTCATCTTCCACTTCTAGCCTTTGTACGCTGCCCGACGATCCCAAACTCTCCGAAAAACGATTCACCCTTGACCTGTCCAATGACCCTGACATAAAAAAATATTTCGAAGACAATTTTTCGCACAAACCAGACGAGGATCTAATTGACATATCCGACACGTCAATGTCAAACAAAATGGCCGATCATAAACCTCATAAATTAGAGAATTTTTTTGACGATTTGTTGTTGAGTGAAAAAAAGTCTGAGACTTGGGCCAAGTCCAGCGAAGACAACAGTCTCAAGTCAATACTGAACGAGTTCGATCCGATGTGCGAACCGACCAAGCTGAATGCCACAGCATCAAAGCCCATGGACCAATTGATCAACCAGTTCTCCAACCTGACGCCAAAGCCCTTTCAGCCTGTCAATGTAGTCAAGGCAGCCAGCCATCCTGTCCCCACTGCGAGCACTCCAAGTCACATCAACGCCTGTTCAAATCGTCCTGTGCAGCTAAATCCGTACACGCCGACTCCCTTTTACTCTAGCTTCAATCAATACAACCATTTGAGTGGATACAGGCCGGTTAATTTTCAAATATCCAGCAAGCCAGTAGCCCAAATGCCCATTGTTCCGGCTGCCAAGGCCGCCAATGTCGATAAGCTTAGCTTTTCGTTTGAGGATGACTTTGATCCAAATAAAATTTTGTAATTAGTCGAATTAGTTTTTTTTTTTTTCGAATTAATTTTTTTTGTACTCAATTGTTCCATTTAATAGAGAATTTGACTAATTTTTTTTTTTAATAAAATTAGTCTGAAAACTTATTTTAGTCTATGAGTAAAAATTTTTTTTTTGGTTTTTTTTTTTAATTTTATTTTTCTAAAATATAAACATTCAAAAATATTCTAAAAAAATTAATTTCCTACAAATAAAACTAATTTTACTGATTAAATTAAAAGTAAAAATTTAATACTGTTCTGAAAAAAATTAAAGGTGATCTCCGAAGTATATTAAATAATCACTCGAAATTTTTATTTTTAATACGATTTTTACAATACAAAATTTTTTAAGGCAAATAATGTTTTAGTAAAAACTTATCTTGATCAGAAGCGGATGCAGCCAGTTGGGTCCGAAGCAGAGTCCTGGAATACGGGTAATCAGAAGCTTAGGGTCTATATATTATATTATAGAGGTGATTTACTAAGTTAGATCAGTTGTTAAGCATAACTCTACTTGTTTGATAGATAAGATATATTATGGTAAATTAAAACAGTATGTTGCAAAAGTTTAGAAATTGATTATTTTATTTATCTAAATTTTTTTATGTATTGAATTTTAAAAATATTAGAGAGCAAAAGAAAAAAAATAAAAGCACTAATTTGAAATTCTTTTTTTCCCCTTAAATTTGTTATATCACACTCGGCATAAAAATGAAATTATCTCTTATAAATTTATAATCAAAAAACTTCCTCTTAAAATTAAAAAATAAAAGTCGGTGCAAAAGTTTAGAAATTCGGGTAATCAAAGAGTTTTAACAATCATTACTACCTTTTTTCACACCTTTTAGATTAGTTCTTAAATATCTTCTAATTTTGAGTAAATTTTGCTCTTAAACTGCTTAATTTAAAAACTCGCCAACTCCTCATTTGGTACCTTACTATTTCTTCTTTTTTTCCTGAATCATAAAATATTTAAAATATGTATTCTGTAACTCTCTATCAAAATTTATCTACTTTTTAAGTTATATTATTTTAACTTTTTTTTTCTTACTTTTTATTTTTATTTTATTTTCTTTAACTTTATTTTAATTTATTATTTTTTTTTAATTAATCTGAAGGAGCTCGGTACAGATATACAAATAAATAAAAAAAAAATAATTTGGTCTCTAAGTAACATTACCAAAAAATCTTTAATTTGGCAAAAAATGGGTAAAAAATGTGTCTAGACCACCGCTTCTTAACGATTATGGTTAAGATTGACAGAATCAAAAATGTCAGAAAAAAAATTGTCAGAAAAAAAAGTCAGAAAATCAAAGAGATAGCGATAATTTTTTTATTGGTTAATTTTTTTAAAGAAATATAATAAATGAAAAAAAAGATCACAAAAATTATTATTTAAAAAAATCAGAAATAAAATATTAATTTAAGTCGAAGTTAATTTCATTTTTTGCAAAAACATAATTATCAACTAATGAATAAGAAAATAAAGTAAGAAATTTATTTTGAATTATAAAATTGAACTCATCTCTAATTTTTTTTTGATCAAAAATTAATTTACCAGGATCAATATCCATTGCTAGAGCCAATGCATAACCAAGCGCAAACAAGCCACAGTCAATCGACCCATTTTGTTTAGAGACTGGAATATGATTAATTTTGATAAATCTAGACCCACCATTTATTCTTTTTAGTACATTTTTAATAGTGAATAAATAGTAACCGGGATTATTTAAACTATCGTAAATGTACCAATTATTTGAACAAGCAGGCTCACTTGGATTACAATTTGAAATGACGACCCAGTGATTTTTAGCATGAGCAACTTGGATAAAAAGTGATTCATCAAGTACATCAGGATTGAAAGAAGGACCCTCAATTGAAAATAATCGGGCATAAACAAATCATTTGAACCATATTTTTTAAATATAAGGTTTTGGAATTCTGTTAAATGAAAATTATTTAATTCTTGGTTTTTATCGAGCTTTAAAAGATTTAGAGAAATAGGAACCCGCTCAAAGTCGAGGAACTAGCTGTGAGAGTATCCTGTACGCTAAACGTATAATTATTGATCACTAAAATTTCCTTTACACTTGTAAAAGCTTTAATATAAGTTTCTCGCTCTTTGTTTTGGAGCAAAATGTAAGCTGCTGGAACCATTCTATTTTGATAAAGACAATGAATTGACAATATCTGATGGAAATGAGTCGGAAAAGTCTTGAAGGTACCATCAAAATGCCATCTTGTACTCTTTCTAAAATTTTCATACCTATTGGTGAAATGAATATCAAAATACCTATTTTAATTAAATTTCAATAAAAAATTTTATTATTGATGCTCATTAACTTTTATAAATTAGGATTCAATTTAATTTAATTAATATTAGAATCAGAAATAAGTATATTAAAAAAACATTTATCTTCCAATAAGAAAAAAGTAAAAGCAAAAATCAGGATTGGTTTGACATTTTTATTTCTGACAATTTTGTTTTTTTTTACATTCTGACTTTTTACATTCTGACTTTTTTTTTTCTGACAATTTTTTTTCTGACTTTTTTATTTCTGACAATTTTACTCTGACATTTTTGATTCTGACAATCTTAACCATCTCCTTCTTAACATAAAAGATAAACAAAAAAGATATAAGTGGTGTAAACAGTGACTTAATTAGATAATTAATGATTAGTCCAGAGTTATTTTCAGTAATGAGTCCAATTTTTAGGTATTTAATCGTAAATCAAGAGTAATAGTAAAAAGGTTTAAAAATGAAAAGTTTCACCCGAAGTTCTTTATACCAAGGATACAAAACGGTGGAGGGTCAGCTGGTATCTGGGGATGCATTTCTTACAAAGGCAATGGTATATGCAACATTTATTCAGGATGAATTAATCAGTTTGCCTACATCAACACCTTGGAAAACAATCTTTACCATTTATTGAACTCCTATTTGAGCCAGACGACACTTGGATTTTTCAGCAAGATGGCGCTTCAGCACATACCGCTCACTCAGTGAGCGACTGGTTCAAAAAACAGAATATTGAGATTCTGCCATGGTGTGCCCGTTCACCAGATCTCAGCCCAATTGAGAACTTTTGGTCATACATGGATGCCATAATGGCAAACATTAAAGTAACCTATATTGAGCATTTAAAAGAGGTTTTTCACAAAGAGTAGTTACAGATTCCGACTGAGTACGTACAAAATTGATTGAATCAATGCCAAAAAGAGTTTTAGCTTGTTATAAGGCTTAGGGTGGTCATTTCAAATATTAAATTGTAAAAATTTCTAAACTTTTGAAACGACTTTTTTATTTATTAATTGTATAGCTTTTTCTTTTTTTGTATTTTCTCTGTGATTTTTTATTTCACTTAATTTTTTGTTTTTGTTTTATGTTTTTGGATTGATGACAGATAAAAGATTTTTAAAAAAAAAATCCGCTTTTTTCTAATTTCTCGCCTGTTATATACATAAAAACAATCTTTGTGTTAACAAATAAAAAAATTTCTAAACTTTTGCAACATACTGTATATTATATTGATTGGTATTACTAGGCATCTTTAATTAATAGCTTCGAGACGAATATGAAATTATTTATTTATTTAATTCAAATTAACCCCCATAAGGAAAAGTAAAATAAAAATAAAAAAAAAAGTAAAATTGAATACAAATAAAAATTAGAAATTTGAAAAGGAAAAAGATATAGCTATTGATAAAACCTTCTCTCGGCCAGAAGAATCGAACTGATTTAATTTGGTTTTATTAATTCATTTAAACGATTTCGATAAGATTTGAATCTTAAATTATTCAAACAAAGCTCTATAGAGTCCGAGATGTCGTCACGAATGTAAAATTGTCACTTAAGATCCAACTTCAGTTGACCAACACTCGTTAGTACCTATTCAAGATTTTCTTCAGTGAATTGCAACAATCGCTTGAGATCATTTCCAAAGGAAAGGATAGAACAATTGTTAGAAATTTTAAAGCATGAATACTTAAATATTTGTGATGATAAATGATTGAACCCGATAGAACTGATGAAAGACATCTTGGAAAAAAGATAAAGTTGTTCAATTTTAAAAAGTCTAAAAACTTTTAGATTCCCAGACATATGACATTTAGATTTTAGGTTAAACATTTGTCTAACAAAGTTTTTTGATCAATTTTAAGATTTTTGAGGGTTTTGTTGTCCAGTGTTAGGTTTTCAAGACCATATGTGAATTGAGCAGACTTGTTTTTAAGTCACAAGTCTTGATTCAAGTCAGGTCAATGATTTAATATTTGATACGAATAAAGTAGTTGCTTCCAAATTCCTGGCTGTTAATCTTGACCTATGTGGTCTGTTAATGTAACCAGATTAAGAAAAAAATTTTTCAACTGGTCCGAATGAAGCAGATATTGATAAAAATTTTTGTGCAAGTCATGACTTTAGAATTTAAAAAAAAATTTTAAGTCAAGTCATAACTTTAACTTAAATTTTTGTGACTTAGACTTAAAACTGTGGCTTATAAACAAGTCTTGAATTGATAACGTATTACATTAAAATTTAAAAGATAATGTCAAATGTAGAATATTTAGATTTTATTGTTTTAAAACGAAAATTATATTTTTATCATAATCAAAATAATTATTTTCTAAAAGTAAGAAAATGGTTTTCTTTTTTAAAGATAAAAATATTATCTTTTTTTCTAGTTTGCTATTTTTATTGCAATAATTATCATCAGCGGATCAATAAAGGATTTTACATCTAATTGCATCGCTAGCAATGTTCTTTGATTCAAAAATTTACTCAAGCTGCCTTTACTCAATTTAAAACACAATAAGGTACTAGATCAAAACAAATTGATTTAAATTAACCAGTTCATATTAGCCATTTTAAGAAATAAATTGATCAAAATAGCTAAATTAAAATAACCTCTACAGGTAAATAAAATCGCAATTAAATAGCCATAAGTGGCTATTTTTTCTTGTAAATAAAAACACAACCGAAAAGTAAATTTTATTTCGTAGCTAACACATTCTATCAATTAATTTGTCAATTAAAAAGGTAATTAGGGAATTAATTAATATTTAAATAATAAAATAATATTCTCGAAAAAGCTCTCAAAATTTTCTTTGCTATACCCATTGAGCATTTCTTTCAATCTTTCATCCAAATTAGAACTTTTAACATTTTTTGATGCAACCAGACCAGTACGAGCCTTTAACAATTTGTTCCCAATTTTCTTATTTTCACGTCGGAGTGAGTCGATTAAAGAGTAAAAATTTGGATGCTTTTTCAACATGTTTCCAAATGAGTTATGCCAAGACTCGCAATAATTTGTCGTACGGTGTATGTCCTTAACTATCCTATCATGGATACTCCATAGTTCAATCAAATATCAAGGACTTGTAAGAATTGTCGAATACTAAACTCCACGACTACGACCAGTTTTAATTGTTTCAATTTTACCGACATACTTTCTTCGAAATAAAAATAAAGTTCATTAATTTTAACATGAATTTCGTCTTTTAAATTTAATTTTGGCTTAATTAAATTAAAAATTTCAAGGACATCATCTGGTGGAAAATAGCAAAGCACAATAATAGACTTTATAAATGTCCTTTTTTCATATTATACGCTGCTTCGAGATCCAATTTTTGAATTTTGCGCAATCCAGATTGGTTGAGGTGAAAAAAAAACAATAAACTCGACTAGTAGGAAAGACTCTTTTTACAGCGTTAATAAACGCTACTTCAAAGGCACAACTTATCGAACAAGGTTCTACTGTTAACTTTGATTTCATTACTTGTAAAAATTAGAAATAAATTTTCTATGTTTTACAAGGTAAGATTGCATAGACAAGTGCAAAGCTCTGATTATTTAAATAAACATGCAGAGACTATACTTGTGAAAATAGTTTTGGGGAAATGTCGAATGTTCAATCGGCAAAAACATGAGCGTTCTCAAATAAATTTAAGTATTTAATATTTAAAAAATATAAAAAATCGATCAATGTCTTTTTCGCCAGAATCATGTATTAATAACCAATTATTTTGATCAATATCATATTTTAATTCATTTGGTATATTTTTTAACTGGTTCGGGCGGATAAGACGGTTGAGTTCTTTTTTTTTCACGATCTATAGCCTGCCTATCAGCATCCTCAGATGGAATGTTCACAATTTCTTCTGGCGTCTTGAGTTCGGAAATATATTGTGAACAAATTTTATTCGCATGTTCATCCGATACCGAGGCCTTTTCTTTTAATAGACGACGCTTTTTCAAGATTAGCGAATTTTGACGTGTCCGGTGCAAGACAATGAACTAATTCATCACTAATTTTCACAGCAAATTTTGTCCAATTTTATCACCAAACGTAGTACAACAACCAGTTACAGTATACAGTAGAAATTCGATTATATGTAATGAAAAACTTTTTGGTCTTATATAAAATCGAATTTTACATATAATCGAATAGACCTGTAGACACAAATTTTATCTGATGAAAAAGTTTTGGACAAATAAAAAAGAGGGTTTTACATAAGATTTTATTTAAAAAAAAAGTTTGAAATAGAATAAAAAAGTATAAAAGTAAACATTTCTAAAAATTTAGGCTACGTTTTACAATGGAAATGAAGAAATATTTTGAGGGTTGCTTGTTTGAGGACCAGAAGTCTTAGCGGGTGACTTAGGTTTAAAAAGTATAATCATTATCATTGTATAGTAGCGGAATTAGTATAAAGAGTGGTTTTATCTATCAATTAAGGAAAATTAGCACTTTCCAAGTATTAGATCGTGAACTAATGCTTGGACAAATTTAAAAATTTCTAGAAACATAAGACAAGAAGAGTGTCAGTGGCGATTTTTGAAATTATATATAATCGAATTTACATATAACCGAATTACATATAATCGAATTTCTACTGTACTTCCAGAAACATTTCCATTATTTGTAGTCGAGATACAAAAAAAATAATTATTCAATCATAGCATTGGTTCTTGTTTTTGTGAAATTGTTTTTTGTCCACATTTTAAGTCCATGGACAATTTATTTAAATTTTCTCTTAACTCGTGAATCATTTTTTTAAATAGAAATGAGGTGAAAATAAAAATTGCCACTTAATAAGCGGTTTTAAACATGCTTTTTTTTATTTCTTAATTTTGCTATTTTAAGCATAGCTAACATAATACAGAGCCGACAATAAAGCTTTTTTAAAGCTAATAATTTACTTGAAAGTAAAAAATTAAAGTTTTTGTATTGAGAAAAAGTGAATTGATGTTCTTCATAAATTAGAAGTGTGTTTTAATAATGCATAGGACCTTCCTTTGTTCCAAAATATTAACATTCTTTATTAATCCAAAAAATTTATTAGTAAGCAACAATAAATATTTATGTGATTTAAAACTTTAATTATTTTTATATCTTGTTTTAATTAAACATTTACTCATCTGACTTTGTTTTAATTAATGTAGTATCCTTGTAATGGTTCGGATTAATTTCACTCATATTATTTTAATAAATAATTTTAAAACGAATTCGTAACTTTTTTTTACACTCTTAAGTTGTGGCCAAACTTTATTGTAACAAGTGAATATAAACTTTGGAATAAAAATTTTGGCTTAAATATTAAATAAAGTACGATGCATTAGCATATTTTTTCATCGGTTATTTTCGATGAAATGGTTCCTAGCTTATTTGTGATTCATCTATCAATTCTCATCGATTAATCATCATTTTTTTTATGACTGGGAATTATATTAGACGAATTTATTTTTGCATATTTTTTCCTAAATATAAGATCATCATTGATGCGGATCTCAACTTCACTGAAAAGTTAAATATATAGTAAGCTTCCCTTTAAAAAGTTAAATACATTTAAAATTTACTCCTTTTAAAAATAGTTATTATCGACTAAAATTGAAGTTTAAGTTTTTCGTTTGTTTAAACCATTTTTTTAAAATTTAAAATAATTTTCTTTTCTTTTAATTCTAAATACTATTTGCAAAAACAATTTTAATATTTCAAATCAGAGTTGTTTAAAAGTCCCAAAAAGAAGTACAAGTCCGGACTTTTTTTTCTAAAGTCCCAGAAAAGACTTTGAATTTTTTTTCTTTAAAGTGACCAGAGACTTGTGTCTTTTAAACAATACTGTTTATAAAAAATTTATGTTAAAGAAATTAGCTTTTTAATTTTAAAACCAATATTTAAAATGAAATTCTGATTTAATTAAAATATTATTATTATTATTATTATTAGTTTGCAACGAGCTAATGGCTCGAGGAGCTTGGAAAACAAGTTTTACCAAGCTATGGTAGATAAATTTATTTTAAATTAACACGAATTAAATTTATCATATTTGTTCATGAACGAATTAGTTGAAGTTGCAATCTGTGTTTCTTCTGGAAATTTATTCCATAATGGTACTGTTCGATTAGAAAAGAAGTTGTCTCTGACTGAGCAATGCTTAACAAGCTGTCTATATAGTTTTTGTCTTGAGCATCTCGTTTAGCCTGCCGGTCCATGATTCTCGTAAGCTGGTACATGACTCGCTGTATGATACCAAGATACTTAGTTGAAATTTTTTTTGAATTTGTAAAGTTGGATCGTGTCACCTCTTTCCCTTCTCTTTTCGGGAGTTGTTAATCTTAGATAAAGTAGTCGTTTGTTGTAACTTTTATTTCTCAGTGATGGAACACTTTTAGTTGCTCGTCTTTGTACCTTTTCTATAAGCTTGATGTCTTGTTTCTTGTTCGGATTCCATGCATATTGGCTAAGAAAAAAGCATCCCTTAAAATCCATTTAAAAAAGCTTCTTAAAAAGTGACTTAAAAAAAACAGTAGAAGTGACTTTTTATCCAACTTAATATCCGTTTTAAAAAGCATCCAAGACGCTTTTTTTTCAGTGAACTAAAGCAGTTTCAAGTAATTAAATTACAAATAACGTCATGTTTTTGTAGAATAGTGAAATGCCGTTATTCAACTTTAGTCAAAATCTAAAATCAATCGATTGCAAAAAAAAATTGTATACCAATGCGATAATGCTAATCTAAAATATTTATTAAAAAATTTTGCACTAAATTAATTTAAAAAAAAAGAATTTATTAAATAAATTATCTACGATTTTTGAATCCCGTCTTATCATGTCAAGGACTAAGAAATGGATAGGACAATAGTAATTAGTTCGAAAAGATGTGTTAATTTTTTGTGTTTGAATTTCAAAATGTATCCAATGTTGAAATAACATTGAAAAAGTGCGATGTTTCAAATATTTTTTTTCAGTTTCAGGTAAAAAAATAATTTTAAGTTAATATTGCAGGTGTGAAAAACCCTTTTTTTTTTTAATTTTGACTTTGGGTTTATGGTATGATGATCCTTAAGATAATATTTAAAAAACGTTTAAATATTTTAAGTTTAAAAAACTATCATGTTCTGTTTTCCATTTTTTATAAATTGAGTTTTTGTTAAAATTCATCAAACGAACGTCAATTATCACTAAAGTCAAAATTTTTAAAGAAAAAAAACAACAATGGTTCATCTATTACTGGAACAATTCTTGTTCTAAGATTTTATGAACTATTAGTTCACCTTATCTAAGAATTGTTCAGCTAATTTGATATCCTTCATCTATTTAGAAAAAAGCTATATGTAATTTCAAAAAATAAGATAGATAAAAAAATCATTACATAAAATCAAGCACTCGACAGGTAAAAAATTAATTTTTATTTTATTTATTTTTTTTATTTATGTATAAAGGTAAATATTTAAAGAGAGAGCGCATTTGAGGCAATTGGAAGTTAGTGATCAATTTATGATGCTCAAAACAAACTATAACTATTAAATAAATTGCTATTTCTTAAAAGAAATAATGCAGGAATACATTTTTGGATTTAAAATATTATGTTAAATAAAAAATAAACTCTGCAATATCAAAATTCATAATGCAGAGTGCACATCATCGAAATGATGCTATTTTAAGAAGATAATTTTTTGCAGACTTTTGCAGATTTTACCTTTAGATTTATTAAAGTACCGTAATGCCTTGCCCCCTGATGAGGCATTTATTTTCAGAATTCTAGATTTTAATGCATGTATTAAACCCACTTTTTTTTTCCAGATACGCTGCGACTAAAAATGCTGCAGTTAATGTCAAAATTTTGGTATAAATGCCGCATTAAATATGTAAAAAATAATAAAAAAATGTTTTTCTATTTTTTCAATTGTTTCAAAATTTGAAACACAAAAAATGTTCTTCGGACATAATGCATGCATGAAAAGTTAAAATTTTGAGTTTCAATGCTAGTTTATTTAATTCATTTTTAACGCTTTTAAGTGTCCAATTTTTTTTTATAATTTTTATAACTATTATAATAATTCTTAAGCGGGTTAAATGCAGCATTAAAATCCAGAATTCTGGTTTAAGGTGCAATGCATTAGGGGGCAAGGCATTACGGTATGTTAAAACTGTAATAAACGTGGTTTTTGTTTATTATCTTTTTGTACATAGACGAGTATTAATTTAATAACTCCCGCTATGCTTTTGTTGAGAGACCAAACAATTAAAGAAGAAACTTTTTAAGGATAAATCTTTATTTGTAATAAATTGGAATCTCAAACTAATAAGTGAAAAACAAGCATTTAAATATGCAAAATTATGACTAGGAAATAATAACTACTGTAACTGAAGAAAATAATAACTACTGTAACTGAAGAAAATAATATCGTTACTGTTGAAAATAATATGGTAACTGTTTTTTAACTCAAATTTAATACGACATTAAATTTGGGTTATTACATACCTTCCCCTCAATGAAGAAGTGAATAGCCCTGAGAAAAATATGAAAAACAAATATAACAAAAACAAACAAACAAAAAAAAAATTATATAATCTGCCAACTCAGAATAAATGCAAACAATTTGTTACTTCCACTCCTCGACACATTGGGCAGAGCGAGCTACCCTCGAGCTCTGTCAGTCGATGATGGCACAGGCTACACAACATGTGAGAACAGAATAGGGCAACTGCCCTGCGCTCACTTGTCTAGAACTCGAGACAGACCGGACACTTCAACGGCTCCTCTTGTTCTAGGCGACCACGCAACTCCTCATTTTCCTCTTCCAATTGCTCGACTCTCTGAGTTGCGGACTGCAATTCTGCGCACACAACTGATGGTCCTTAATCGACAACTGGGCTTCTACCTCGCGGTACGTTTGACTCAATTGCTCATTTTTTACCCGTAGCTCGTCCAACTCACTCTCTAATCTGTCCTTGTCATCCGATAGTACCCGACAAATTTCGGAAGCTTCCCGAAACTCCGCTTTCAAATCAGTGACGGTCATAGCCTGCTCCAATTTAGCTGCTAGTCTCCCTTTCAATTTTTCCAAGTTGGCTTCGGAGATTTGTACCATAGATCTCATTACACCTCTACCTTTCCATCTCTTAATGGTATCTTCTTTCACCTTTATCAAGGCTTCCATATCCCCTATTTCACCTTCCACTGAGTTCGCGCGATGTTGTTGAATTTGGCCTTCCAACTGAGTGGCATATTGGGTGGTTTGCTCCAATTGCTCTTCCAACTTCACTCTCTCGTCCACAAGCTTCATACGTTCTAGCTCCCACTCGTCCTCTTTCGACTGTAGTTCGTTGATTAGAGTCTGAACTCTCGGCGTATGTTCCGTATTTATACGATGAGCTGGAGTCGGTAGAGGGTTAATCTTCACATTGAGTTCTCGGCCTCGATGACTTATTCCATTCAATCGTTGTACCACTATTGAATGGATATCCGAGTTGAAGAATCTCAAGAAGGCGTAAGTGGTTTGGACTTGTGGATTGTGGACTTTATGGACGTGCAACCACTCCACCCGTGTGCGAAATTCACTTTGCAATGGACGGATAATGGACCACAAATAATTTGTATTATTTTGCTCGTTCGTAACGCTGGAGATCATGATGTCGTATTGAGCCATGGTAATTTTTTTTTTTTGTTTTGATTGAAGCTCTTATTATAATTTAAAAAAAAAAGAAATAGAAAATTACAATAATACTGAAAAAGGAAATGAAAGGAAGAGAAAAGTGATTTTTTACAAATTTTCAAAAATAATTTGAAACTTGAAATTAATTATAATTTTACAATTTTTGAAATTAAAATTTTTTACTTATGTAAGTAATAAAGGCAAAGAAAACATAACAAAATTTTGAAAATATATTTTAGAAAACATTACGCTAGAAAAATTTTTAAATATTAGGGAAACATTAAAATCCGAGTCTATTGACTGGTTTCTTAACTCGGCTACTTTTGCGAGTATTTCCCTCCCTATTGACCACTTGATTTGCCAGGTATTTATTTGGAATAAACGTCTGATCACCTGAGGATTCCGCTTCAGTTTCAGTGTCAGACCGGCTTTCTAAAAATGATTTATTTTCTGTTGGCTGTACATCAGGTACGGGACAATCAAATTCCACTCTGTCTTGATTTCCATGTAAATTATGGTAATTTTCATTTAAAGACTTATTTTGCTGGTCAACCGGGTTTGTTTTTGTTCTTCTATCCTTAATTTGTCTCTTTTTACGCTTTCTTGGTTTCCTCTGAGGTAGTGTATCATTTTCGTTTTCAGACTCAGGGTCACTTAATTTATCTTTGATGATACCAAAAAACCTTTTTAAGCGATTATGGTGCACTAATTTGACTTTGGCTTTTAATTTATTTAATTTTTTTATTTTATAATTTACCGGTCCTAATTTTTGTAATATTATAAATGGACCTTCCCATTTTGGGGCAAGTTTTTTAGAAAGTCCTCTCCTGACTTTCGGAATATTTAACAAAACTAAGTCTCCTACCTTATATTCACTTGGTTTAATGTTGCGGTCGTAATAATATTTACTCTTTTCAGCTTTGGAATTTGTAATTGTTTGGACACAATTGAAGACTTCATTGAGTTTATCTTTTAACTCACGAACATATAGGTCAGCACGTGTTTGTTCATTGTAATTGTTCTCAGTTTAAGTTGCGTTCAAGTCAATTGTAACTTCCCCTTCCCCATTATTTTCGGCACATTCGGTAATCATCAAGTCAATTGGGATTTTGGGTTTTCTACCAAAAATTACTTGATACGGCGAATGGTTGGTTGTCGAATGTGTTGATGTGTTGTATGCAAAGCTCAAATATGGTAAAAGTTCATCCCAATTGTTTTGGTTCTCATTCACGTAACATGCTATCATTGTTTTGAGTGTTCGATTAAAGCGCTCAGTTAAGCCGTCACATTCGGGATGATAAGCCGTTTTTCTTAATTGATGAATATCTAAAAGTTCATAGACTTTTCTCATTAATTCAGACTGGAAATTTGTACCCAAGTCTGAAAGAATGTTTGTACAGAGACCAAATTGCATCATGAACCTTACTAAATTATGAGCCACAGTGTCACTCGTTGGGTTGTTCATTAGATACAGAGCCACCCATTTTGAAAAGTGACAACAAATTACCAATATATAACAATTTCCATTCTTGGATGTTGGCAATGGACCGGTTATGTCTATGGTAATTAATTGGAGCGGTTTATTTGGCCGAATTGGTTGTAGTCGTGCTCTTTGAAATTGTTTAGGTTGTTTAACTTTTTGACAAGTACAGCACTCTTTAATGAATCTGATCGTTTTATTTTTTAATTTTGGTGCATAAAAACGATCTCTTAGTTTGTCATATGTTTTGCTGACACCTAGATGACCACCAAGTATAGAACTTTGCACCTTCTCAATTGTTTGATTCATTAGATGTTTTGGTAGAACAACAACCTTTGTACCATCTTCCTTTTTCAGAAATAAGAGATTGTTATCTAAACAAAGCTGTTCATACAGTTCATATAATCTCTTATGAAAATTGGAATTGAATTGCTTTATTTCCGGGCGGTTTTCACCATTTTCATTAATTAAATTTTTTATCCAGCTAATACTTTGGTCTTTGTCTTGTTCAACTGGTGAAATTTCTAATTGTTGTGGTTCTGGTTCATCTTGATTGATGTCAATTAAATTTATAACATATTTTGGTTCTGTTTCATCAGCTACGTGTTGTAATTGTTGAGCTTGTACTCTCACATCGTCATTTGGCAAAGGCCATCTCGAAAGTGCGTCTGCATTTGTATGAGTTTTACCACTTTTATAATGGATTTTGAAGGTGTAATTGTTGATTCTAATTAACCATCTGGCTAAACGTGAATTAGGTTTTTTACACGTGAGTAACCATGATAAAGGTTGATGGTCAACATAGCAGTCAAATTCTCGACCAAATAGGAAAGAATGGAAATTTTCCATCGCTATGACCATTATAAACAATTCCTTCTCAGTTGTTGAATAGTTTTGCTGACTTTTGTTTAGTTGTTTTGAGAAATATGCGATTGGTCTCATATTCCCATTTACTTCTTGGGATAATACAGCACCTACTCCTGTATTACAAACATCCGTGTCTAACTTAAATCTTCTATTTGGATCTGGTAACGTTAGGACTGTTTCTGATGTTAACAAGTTGCGTAAAATATTAAAAGATTCCTCACATTGTTCATTCCAGTTTAATTTATTATTTTTTGCTGTAATTGTTTCTTCCTTTGTCGTTAATTTATACAAAGCTGCGGCTATTTGGGAAAAATGTTACATAAATTTTCTATAATATTGGGCTAAGCCTAAGAAACTTTGTAATTGTGTTAGAGTATAAGGTCTAGGGTAGTGAAAAAGAGCTTCAATTTTAGCTGGATCAGGTTTAATGTAGCCAAATCCTATTACATGACCTAAAAATGCGACTTCGTTTTTCATGATTTCACATTTTTGCTTTTTTAAAATTTCTACAACTATTCTTACATGTTCTAAGTGCTGGGATATATCGTAAGAATGTATTAAAATATCATCTAAAAATACGGCAACAAACCCATTTTTAATTGCTTCCTCCATTACTTCATCCATGGCCCTTTGAAATGATGCTGGCGCATTTGTCAGACCCATTGGCATCACCACAAATTCGAATAAGCCTCGCTCACAAGAAAATGCTGTGTATTTTCGCGATTTTGGATCCAGCTTTATTTGAAAATATCCACTAAACAAATCCAGTTTGGTGAACCACTTTGACTTTGACAACAGCGTAAATAAGTCATCAATGTTTTTTTTCAACGGATGAGCATCTTTCCTGGTGACATTGTTAAGTAAACGATAGTCGATAGTGAGACGTATTGATCCATCTGGTTTGTTAACTAAATATATTGGTGAGGACCAGGATGAATTGCTTGGTTGAATTAACTTTGCCGAAAGCATTTCATCAATCATTTTACTAAATTCTTCTCGTTTGCTCATTGGGACTCTACGTGTTTTTTGACGTATTGGTTCTTGTTGTGGGTTAATTAAGTCAATTTTATGATTAGTAATTGTTGATGGTTTAAGATACATGAGTGAAGTGGCTGAGACACTTTTTACTAATTCTAAAATTTTATTTTTGATTACTTCATTTTTAGATGGATCCTCCTTAGATTCAATAGTGTCTGAGCTTGTGTTGATGGTTTGGACAGTTTTAGGTTTTGCGTCATTGTTATTCAACTGCGATTGTTTAAGTTTCTTGTTCTAGTTGTGTATAGTTGTAATTGTAAAATTTTTTAAAGTTGATTTTAAATGACCAATTGGTATTCCAAACCCATTGAATTTATTAACAAAATCAAGACCAATGAGACAATCTTGTACCAAATCCTTAATTATGTACACATTCATTTGTGTGGTGTATGTACCAAATTGTATTTTGACACCCGTTCTACCAAGAATTACTAAGTTACTACCATCGGCACCCGTAATATCATTTCTGACTTGAATCATCTCTTCTCCATTTGGAAGATCCTTGTACTTTTTATCAGATATAGCTGTTATATCTGAACCAGTGTCGATTTGGAAATGAGTCAAAATGTCGTTAATTAGGCAATCACCTTCTAAATTTTCTGCTACGGTTGAACTGTAGTTTGAAATTTGTTGTTCATTTCCCTTTAAAAATGTTGTGTTGTTGGTAGGCAATTTTAAATTCTGATGTGAATGAGATTTTGGGTGATGAAGTTGTCTGGCCAATTGAAGATTTTTTGAAAATTTAGGTGATGTAACATTTTTTGTTTTAAGATTTGGATGTTTATTGTTGTTGAAATTATCTTTATTTTTAGGCTCAAAATTATGTGATAGTCATTCATTTTGGACCATTCTCACATTTTGATTATTCTTGTTATTAGATAGAAAACTTACTTTAGGTTTCGGCTTTTGGTAATGTTGATTTGAATAGGAGGCCTCTTGATTGAACTGATCATACGAATTATTGTAATTTTTGGATTGTTCTTTAATCTGATTTCATTTGTTCTAGAATTTTTTACTTCTATTATTTGTTTACATTTTTGGAAACCAATTTCAAGTTTATTTGCTTTGTCCAAAACCTCTTGAATTGTTTCTATTGTTTCCGTTTGACAGAGTTCACTTTGTACTCTGGTATCTCGTAAACCTCGAATAAAACGATCAACAATAATTGGCTCCCTATACCTATCGTCATGCTGAAGGTAAGCTTTCGCGGCCAAATTTTCTAGTTCAAACATAAATTGAAATATTGTTTCGTTTTGTAATTGAGTTCTGTGAACAAATTCCATCAATGGATCATTCTAAATAGGGTTTCTTCCAAACAATTTTGATGAGATCTTAATAATTTCCTCGTAAGTGGCATTTGGATTACAAATCAGAAGTCTTTGTTCCAATTGTTCAATGCAGATTTCTTCCATTAAGGACAATAAGGCATTTGTTTTGTCGGTAACATTTTTTGCATACATTGAAGTCTTGATTTGTTGTAAATTTAGTCGGTGTGATTTTTAGCTCATGTACATATTGTAATTGTGTTGTTGGTTTCTTTTTAACCAATTCACAATCGATGTGACAGCCTTAGGTAACACAGACCATGAAATTTTGAAAATGAAAATTGTAACTGTTAAATTCCAGATGTATTGAAAATAACTTTGGTTGTAGTAGTAGGTATTAACTTGGTCTAGTAATTGTATGATAAATCTGAATTTGTTTTCATTCAGTGTAGGTGGGACTTTTTTACCATATTTTGATCGATTGAGCTCATCTTCAATGACTTGCTTTGTATAAATTAACTGTGTAATATATTGCATGCATGTGTAAACATACGTGATTGGGTTCCACGTGGGCATTGTATTTGCTTGTGGCTAATTACACGTTAATTTAGAAAAAAATCTATTGTGGACGATCAATTAATTGTAGGTTGCACGGAGACTCCCTTAGTATCACTCTGATTAGTGACGATTAAATAAGATTTACTTATTTGATTTACGTACCTCGTGTACGATTTGTTTTGATTGTCGAAAAACTCGAGTTTGTTTAATTAAAATATATAACTAAACGACCACTGGGCACCATTTGTAATAAACGTGGTTTTTGTTTATTATCTTTTTGTACATAGACGAGTATTAATTTAATAACTCCCGCTATGCTTTTGTTGAGAGGCCAAACAATTAAAGAAGAAACTTTTTAAGGATAAATCTTTATTTGTAATAAATTGGAATCTCAAACTAATAGGTGAAAAACAAGCATTTAAATATGCAAAATTATGACTAGGAAATAATAACTACTGTAACTGAAGAAAATAATATCGTAACTGTTGAAAATAATATGGTAACTGTTTTTTAACTCAAATTTAATACGACATTAAATTTGGGTTATTACAAAACCAAAAATTTACCTCTGCACTCATTCAATTAAAAAATTTAAATCTATTTTATAGTTTTAGAGTTATTTGATCATTTTGAGCATCAAAAATTGCAAACTCAACTTACGGCATTTAGGTAAGTAGAGTTTGCGATAAAAAAAACAAAATAATAAAAAATTATTAACTTTAATTGTTTATCTTTAAATCATTTTCGAGAATTAGGCATTCTATTAAATAACTTTATTCAATTTGGTTACATAATCCAAAAATTATTCACCTAATCTTAAGGTTTTTTAACCAACTTGCATTTTTTTATTTTCCGACTAGACTGAGTTTTTTCAACGATTGAATGTTAATTTCTAAATAAAAATTAAACTCATTCAATTTCACTAAAGAGTTTAATTTCAAATATGAAAATGCTTGCATTAGTTTCAACCAGAGTTGTTTAAAAGTCCCAAAAAAAAGTCTAAGTCACCAAAAAAAAAGT
>QEOQ01000238.1:52636-68218 GCA_010279815.1 Brachionus plicatilis
CTTGACTTGAGACTTGTGACTTTTAAACAACTCTGGTTTCAACGTCGAGAAATGTAAATTCATGGTTTTCAAAAATAAAACAAATCACTTCTGCACTTCTTCCAAGCTCACCATGATATCAGCTGAAACCGGTTCCAGACTGACACTAGAAGAAATCAAAACGGAAAAGGATCTTAGCGTATATTTCTCTAGTGACCTGAAATGGTGAACCCACTGCCAACACTCGGCGGCCAAAGCCAACTTCATTCTTGGACAACTTCGCCAGGCCTTCCATGCCTGGAATCTTCAATCTTTCATTTCCCAGTACACTGCTTTTATCCGACCTCACCTCGAATATGCCACCTCAGTATGGAATCCCCATAGACGAGCAGATGTAAGGATCATCGAAAACATCCAAAGGAGAGCAACCAAACTAGTAGGTCGCATCAGAGACCGCAGCTACCAAGATAGGCTCGCTATCCTGAACCTAACCACCCTCGAATCACGCAGATCAAGGGGTGACCTCATCTCCCACTACAAGATCGCAAATTGACTACTTGACGTCAACTGGCTAGCCTCAACCAAACTTATGTCGTCCATCGCCTGCCACGGCCCAGCCAACGCAATCAGGGGTCACAAAAAACGCCTTTTTGTCCAACTATCCAACTGCCCGGCGCGAACAAACTTCCTAAATAACAGAGTTGCATCTACCTGGAACAACCTCGCGTCCTCGACATTCAACGCTCCATCCCTTAACAGCTTCAAGGCCCGCCTCGACATACATCTTGCCCGCACGAACACCACCACCACCTAAACCTCAACGACCAACCATGGCCAAGTTAGTGAGACGGTGAGTTGAAGGCTTGGGCACTCCCCAGAAGCGTTTACGCTAGGACTGGGGGGTCTTAGCTCGAACACTCATCGTCCCACATTCCTTCTCGCCAAACGCACAACCAGTCATCATAACGATTCAAGTTGTTTTGGATTGCTCGCAGGGTGCTTCCCTGCTATGACTCAATTTATTATTATTATTATTAATATTAACTTAAAATTATTTTTTTACCTGAAACTGAAAAAAAATATTTGAAACATCGCACTTTTTCAATGTTATTTCAACATTTGATTCAACATTTTGTAATTTTAACACAAAAAATTAAACCAAATATTAAATTAAGAGTGATCCTTGAGATAAGATAGGATTCTAGTGAAAAAAAGCGTTGTTTTTTGCATTTTTTCAATAAAATGGACTCACCCATTTTAAATAAAAATATACAATACAGAGTGTAGAAAATGATATGCTCTTTCAAAATACATATAATTCGAAAAAATATTTCAATTTTATTTTTAAATACTTTGACCTGAAAGAACTACAACTTTTCAAAGGGTTAGTTATTTTCAGACCTCTAGATAAAAATTGGGAGGCTAAAAAAAAGAAATTTGAGGTCGTAGTTTACGAATTTAGAGTAAAAAATAAGGAATTCAAATGACACTTAAGTTTTGAATTTCTGGAACCTTAACGATCACTCGCTGTTTTTTGCTGATCACCTTGTTACATTTTTCATTTACAACAAAAAGGAAACCAAGAAAATAAGATAAATAAATACACCAGGGATCTAAAACAATGGCTTTTTAAGTGGAAAATGAAGATATCAGTTGAAAAGTGGTGTTCAGTAGCCTTTTTAAGCACAAGAAAGAAAATGACAATTTTAACCTAAAAATTTATGGTAATTGATTAGAGAACCAAAAATAAATTAAGTTTCTAGGCATCAAATTTGATTCTAAATTAAATTTCAACTGTAATGGAGGATGGAGGATGGAGGATGAAATTAAAGAACGCTGCAAAAAAATACAGAATACATAAATATGATACCCCCCTACCAAAATCATGCATCTAATCGAATTTTCTTCTAGTGTTTTGAAAATTAAAAAGCGGTATTATTCAAATTTTATTAATTTATCTAAAAAAATTTTCTTAATTTAATCATTTTAATTTAAATTTAAAAAGTTTGATTAAATAAAATCTAAAAAAAACTTGTTTGAACAAAGTTAAAGAAAATTGAAATATTAAACAATCGTCTGAATAATAAAAAAAAGTGAATTTTAATTTAAAACAAGTAAAATAAAAAGACGGAGTAATTCTATTTATTTATTCAATTCAATAAGAAAAAACTTCAAATGTCCAGTAAACTTTCTATCTGCTCTTATTTAGCTTTGTTTCAATTCACGATTTTTTATTTACTTTTACTTGGAACAATAGGACTATTATATTTAAATCATTTAAATATTAAAAAAACACAATGTATTCAAATAGAAAAAATATCATTTAATTACTCAACTTCCTTTTTCCCCTCTTTTTTTTCTTTAACTTCAATTGATTCCACTTTGGAACCAACTTTTTCAACAACTTTACCATTGGTCACATCAAATTCAATTGATTCCACTCTGGAACCAAGTATTTCAACAGCCCTTCCATCTGACCCATCAACTTCAAAAGATACCACTCTTGAACCAACTATTACAACAGCCCTTCCATCTGACCCATCAACTTCAAAAGATACCACTCTTGAACCAACTATTTCAGCAACCTTACCATTGATCACATCAACTTCAGGAATTTCAACAAGTTCGGGATGCGAAAGTTCTAATAATGGAAATGATAAATGTAATGGGAATGCAAATGGCAAATGATTTAGATATTTTTGATTTAATTCCTACTCATTTGATTAAATTTTTTGTCTTAAAATTTTAATAAAAAATACAATAGGAGGAAATAAAATAAAGCTAAAAAAAGTAATTTCTTTTTTTCTGATCAAATTTACGAATAAATTTGAAATTATTTTTTGCCATTGTACCTTATTTGAATTTTTTACCATTAATTAATTGATGACTTAGCAACAAATATGTTTTTAAATAATTTCTTAACGAGTCCTGCATATATTTTCAAAAAAACTTAAGAATTGTGTGTGCTCCCTTTGGAATATATTATGACATAAAAGCGTACTTAACTAAATTATGTAAGTAAATTAAGCTTTGAAAAATATAGAATACATTCTTGTTTAATTTGTTTACATTTTCTCCTTTTTTTACTCTAGAACTTAGTCGTTGGACTTTACGGGAAATTCTATTTCTTCATTAAATTCTTTTAAGTTTGGGTATCTTTTGTACTCTTATTTTTCACAATGGTATTCTTTTGAAAAAAAATTGCGAGAATTTAGATCTAGTGAATTTGAGGGCCATTTTTATGAAAAAAAGCCCAAAATTCGATTGTTACTGACAAACCATCAAAAAGGTGTTGTTTAGATTTGGAAAATTGAAAACCTTTTCAGCAATGCAGGTTTAGTTCAAAATGACCAAAGAAATCTGATGAAACCGTCTGTTTTAAATATGGTCAATTTTATAATGAAAAACAAATTTTAAACTTTTTTATTTTTTAATCCAAATTAATTACTCTCAAGTTCAAAATTTTTAAACTATAATTTCCTTTTTTTATAAATCGATTTTATGATATCGAAATTTTTTTGTGTTAAATTAATTCTCCAATTTAATAAATTGCACAAAAAGAAAATTTAAAATTTCAAGGTTTAATTTTTTCAAACTTAACAAAAAATTTTGAAGGTTTTTTTACTCAATTAGAAAAAAACGATTTTCAAGGTTTGGAAAAAAAATTCAAGTGAAATAATTTTGAAAAAACTTCGAAATAAAAAATTTCGATTAACAACCCTAGTTTAAATTAGAAATGCTGAAGAAGAAAAATTACATTATATCATTCTGCTTCAAATGATTTAGTTAACTACTAAAGGAGATAATAATATCTTTTATCACCTATGTTAGAAAGACATAAGTTAATTGAATCTTTAAGCCATCTTTAATATAAAATTGTGACTTAAGACTCTTTTTTAGTTCTCCAGTCTTTTTACTTATGTTAACAATATTTGATTTAAAGAAATCCTCTAAAATTTTTTTATTTTTTATTAAAAAATATATTTTTGGGTTTAACCCAGGACTGCTCCGAACGGTCGTTTCGTCCTTCTTTTCAGTCCCCATTTTAAAAAAAAAGAAAGAAAATTTTTTATTTTTTACAATAGGCTTAATTACATAATTATGAAAGAAAAAGTGATTTTAAATGATCTTTTTTGATTAATAGAAAAAGAATACAAAAAATTGTTAGTAATTAAAAAAGAAAATAAAAGAGTTTAAAGTCCTCTAAAAATGTTATGTCTTGGTCAAATGACTTTAGTCTTGATCCTTTAATCCTTGGGTTAATAGAAAGACCATGAAAGATCTGAGATGCCAAATAATTGTATTTTAAAGTCTCAATAAATGAGAGTTTTGATTGTAAGTAAAGTTGTCCAAGATTAAAAATTTTTAGACATTTTAGAATATTTGACATATTACACCTACTTTTAAGCCCTACCATTTGTCTTAAAAAATTGTTTTGGGCAATGTTAAGATACTCATTTGTTTTGGAATTAAGTGTAACGGTACCTAGACCATAGGTAAATTGAGATAAGCAATAGGTTTTGTAATAGTAGTAGTAGTAGTAGTAGTTTAAACTGCAGCATGACTTTTATCATGCAAGCGCGTCAAGGACGCCCTGTGGCAGTTTTAAAAATCTATCCAGTTTATTTTTGAACTCGTTCACGGTTTTAGACATAATGACTTCATCAGGAAGCAAGTTCCATTGGTTTACTATTCTATTGTTGAAGAATTCATGACGTTGGTTACAGCACCTGACGATTTCCCTTCTTAGCCTCTCTCTGTGCCCGTACTGCTGGGGAATACGAATTGGTGTTGTGTGCCAATCAATTGTTTCGATCCCTAATACGATAATTTGTAAATAAAAGATTGTAAAAAGGTGATATTTTAGAATTTTTTAAGCCAAGGAATGAAAAAGAAAAAAAGCTTGTTGTACTTATGAGAATCTTTAAATTGCAATACTATCAAAATCTAAGTTTGCTGGAATATATTTACAATTAATTTCCATATCAAATGTGATATTGAAAATCACTGATATTGAGGTATAACAGACCCGAAATTTAAAGCCTTTGTGAAATAAAAATTTTTTTTACGATATTCATACTAATAATGCCAAAATATTCATACTTATCAGGTATGCTATCGTTATCAATCGTTAAAAAAAATTTAACGATTCTTTTTTTTTGCAAAATTTTTTAATTTAACAAATTAATTAGTAAAAATAAAAAAAAAAAAATATTATTTTTGACAAATCCAAAACCGCTTTTTTCGTTAACGTTATTAACTTTTTTTTTTCATTTCTTTTTTGACCAATTATTAAAATATAAGAATTTTATTAAATAATTTTCTGGAAAAATTCAAAATTTAAATACCATTAACACCGTTAACTACCGTTAATTAACGTCAACGATTATGTTTTTACATTATTTGAATTTTTCAATTAAAATAAATGCATATTAATTTAAATTGTCTTTAAAAAAATATTCTTGTTTGAAAAAATTATTCTTAATTAAAAAGTTAAAATACTTTAAAATATTTTTTCATATTATTTTTGCTATCTTATTGCAATTCTTTAAAAATATGCAAAAAAAAAACCCAATTGGCAAGTTTTTTTTTCTATTTTACATTTTTAGAAATAATTGTGTAATTAAATTTCAAATGTTAACATGCTTAAGTATTGAGTTTAATTTAAACAACGTAATTTCAAAATTTAAAAAAAGTTAAATAGAAAAAAAAACTTGCCAATTTGTAAAATAAAAATTTGAAGATTTTTTATTGACAATGAAAAATAAATTTGCTATCTTAAATTCAGAGTTGTTTATAAGTCCCAAAAAAATTCCAGGTCATTTTTATTTTTTTTTTCCAAAGTCCAAGTCTAGAATTTTTTTTTTTAATTTTCTAGATCATGCTTCATATCAAAAAATTTATATACTCTTGGGTTGTCTAATGCAAATAGATTTGCCATATATCAGAATTTTGTTGCAATTTTAGAATAAATTTCTTCTTAAGTAATTCAAAATTTTAAAGCCTGGACTTGCACTTTGAAAAAAAAAAATTAAAAACTTTGTTTTAAGAATAAAAAATAAACCGAAATTATTTTTTATTCTGAAGCATATATTTTGTTTTGTTAGATTTAATAAATTTTTTTTTGGTTGAATAAATGTGTTCATTATTTATTAATTTTGTTGGGAATTTACAAAATTAGTCATAATAAAATATTATAAGTCAATAAAATTTAAACTGTACGAAATTCAAATTTCTTATTACTGATTAAATCAGAAAAAAATCGTTAACGTTAATTAACGGGAGTTAACGAGGTTAACGCCATTAAAATTTTTAATTTTTTAAATAAATTATTAAATAAAATTTTTAATTTTTAAATGTTGGTCAAAAAACATCAAAAAAAAAAAACGTTAATAACGTTAACGATGATAACTGTTTTATAATTATGGTTTTTCAGGTATAAAATTGTACAAAATGATCTAAAATTATATTTTTTTAAAAAATTTATTGTTTTTTAAAATCGTTAAGTTTTTCCGTTAAATAATGTTTTTTCAAAAAACGGAAGCATACTCGATACTTATTAAAAAAAAATACATAAATAAATGTTATTAAAAAAAGTATTAAATTAGAGATTTAATTTATTTTTTAAATAAACTTTTTTTTTCATCTATAATTTTTTTTAATTAATTGTAAAAAAATTACTCTTCAAATTAATTTACAACTTTAGTCAAAATCTAAAATCAATCGATTGGAAAAAAAAATTGTATACCAATGCGATAATGCAAATCTAAAATATTTATTTTAAAAATTTTGCACTAAATTTATTTAAAAAAAAAAAAGAAAAAATTTATTAAATAAATTATCTACGATTTTTGAATCCCGTCTTATCATGTCAAATAAAAATACTCAATATCATTAAACAAAAAAAAAAAAATAAAAAAGAGAGAAAGAGAAAAAAAAAATTCAATTCAATTCAATCCATGTTCTAATGCGACCTAAAAATTAATCTTCCACTTTCGAATGCAGCAGTCCTGACTCGAAGTGACAAGACTAGAATTATCCAACCACGCACTTGCAGTCAACGGATTGAGTGGATGCGCATTTTTTATGTGAACATAATAATTTATCTTGGCCGGCGTGTACACATAAGAGTGAGTGTCCACACTGGAGGTGGCCAAATGGACAGAGTCGGGCGACCACGCCAAACTCGTTATTCTGCCGGCATGGTGCTGCCACAGGCCCTTGGTCACATCGCTGTAGCTCCTGCCCTCTATCCTGTAGCACTTCACATTCTTGGCATTGTCGGCCACGGCCAAGTACTCATCATTGTGAGCGTAGCGCACCGCAGTCACAAAGTCCCTCTCGCACAGCTCCACCACCAGCACAAACTCATCATTGACCACCTCATACACATGCACCTTGTTGTCCTTGCCGCCCACGGCCACATAATTCATGTTTCTCATCACACACACACTGGTCGACTCGTAGTCTATTTGCTGCAGTGCACACTGTCGGCCATTTTTGATCAGCACCAGCTGATTGATGCACGCCACCACTGCATAGCTTGCGTTTACGTCAATGCCTTGCGGCTGCGAGGTCATTCTGAGCTCGGTGGCGTACTTCATCTCGGCCATGTCAATGAACTTGACGACGTCGTCGAGTCCGCAAGTGATGAGCTGATTTTTGGCAGCGTCAAAGCGCACCGACTGAACTTGGTTTGTGTGCGCGCCAACTGCGCCACTCTGCACATAGTCCATGCGGCCGTTGCTCGAGTTCCAGTAGACGAGCACGCCGTCATGCGAGCCGCTGATGATGAGCGGCTCCTCGGCGCCCGGGTACGCCACCTCCAGGGCGGTGATACTTTTCGAGTGGCCCTTTAATTTTCTCACAATGAACTTTTCATCGGCGCCAGCTTTCGGGTTGATGTAGTTTATTTGACCGGACAAAGAAATTGTCAGCACGTGATCTTTCTGCCACAGACAGCCCACTTGTTGGTCTTCGATGTTGTCGCCAAATTTGAATTCTCTGATCAGATTTTTTTGTTCCACATGCCACAATTTGGCCGTCTTGTCGCCAGACACACTAAGGACAAATTGGCTGTCGGGGTCCCAGCAAAGCGAGTAGATGCCGCCGGCGTGGGCTGACTGCGCCTGTGGGTCTTTGAGCTCGGCGGACAGTTCGCCTGTTTTGCCGTCGTACACAAACAGCTTGCCGTCTGCTCCGCCTGATACAAACTGCTCGCCATTTGGAGAATAGCGGACCACGTTGACAAAACGTTGGTGCTCGTTGAGAGTCTTTTTCCATTTGAATGGCGGGCCTTCGAAGTAGCACAGCGAATTGTCTTCGCTGGCGACCACACATCGAAACGGCCTGGTGGGCTTGAAGTCAACCGAGTTAATGGGCTTAGAGGTGCCCATTATTTCGCCAGTGCTGGTGCCTGTGTCCGCGTTGAAGACGTGGCCGAACTTTTCGCGTCCTTCACCGCCCACCAATATGCGCTGGCTGTCCGCCGACCACTGCAGGTCCTTGATGGCGCCGCTAAGCGGCTGAAACTCGTTCTTCAGTATGTGCTCCTTGTTCACCGTGTCCCAGATGCGCACCTTGCCCGACTGGTCGGCCGAGGCGATGTAGAAGCCCGACGGCGAGTACCTGGCAACGGTAACCAGCTGAGAGTGCTCGGTGTACACGTCGCACTCGAACGGCTCGTCTATGCTGCGTATGAACACGCTGTTGCCGTTCACGTACAGAAACTTGTTGCCCTTTGGGTCTGTGCTGATGTTGGTGAATGCGCCGCGGGTGGTGCGCGGCAATGAAGCGAATATGTTTACCAATGAATAGCTCATTTTAAATGTCTAAATGATTTGAAGTATTCTTGGTGTTTTTTGTTAGTTGAGAAATATCCCTCTGAAATGAGAAGAGTGAGTGTGTGTGATTGGGGTGGTGAAAAAGTGAGAGAGAGAGAGAGAAAAGGAGAATGAGAGAAATGCTCGAATAAATGGCTTGCAAAAATATTATGAAGATTATCTTTGAAAATAAAAAAAAAATTATCTACACTTATATTAGTCGAGTCATGTGACTAGAAGTTTTTTCGTTTAGGTTATCTTTAGTTTACCTTTTATGGTAAATTGAGTGATTCTGTTTCGATTTTCAGTAATTTCAAGCAAAAAGTTAGTAATAGAAAAATTAATTTATGCTAGCGACTAAAGCTACATTTTGATAAGCTTTTCTGCACGCTTTGTTGAAGCCAACAAAAAAATTTTTTTAAATAGTTTAAGGTAGATGGCTAGTTGATTCTGGGACTAGGAAATTTTTTTGTTGGTGCAAGTAAAGGAGGTTGCCGGATTTCTATGTAAATTTGGCTGTAGAATTAGACAATTAAAAATTATGACGTAGATCAACTACTTAATGAAGAAAATAGTGATAATTCAGATATTGACAATGAAAATAATGAAAAGTCTATAATTACTAGCGAGAGTGATGAAAATGAACAGGGTGAATTTGATTGTTTGACCAAGAGATCACTATCGTTTTATTCTGATGATAAGAATAAAAGGCAAAATAAATCAAAAAAATAGATTTTTATTAAGTTACAATAAATTAAATATTACCTTTTTTTTTTCTATTATTAATTTACTAAAACCTAAATAACCACAATATTTTCTCGAAAAATTAAAATTTCGTTTAAAAAAAGTATGAAGCCCCAACGCTCGAGCTTAGATATTTTAACTATTGGATTCTAAATGTTTGATTACCTAGTACTCAAAAAATCTAAACTCGATCATGGGGGCGTGATCATTAGGCTATTTTCTAAATAAAGCTTGCACCCTCCTTTTAGGATCATGGGTGAATTGAGAGATTATTTTCGAACATGAACATTTTATTAGTTTAGAAGCAAAAAATTGAGTAAATTTGAGTACCGTACTTCATCAAATATAAGAAAGTTCGGTCATCAAAAGATTTCTTCTATTCGAAAATTTTTCACTCCCAAAATGTGACTCAATTAAAAGAAATTAAGAGCAATTTTTTTCTTCTATTAAAAAATGGGCAAAATGTAATTCATTGTAAAGAATGAAAACAAAAGTTTATGTTTTAAAGCTCTTTATTCTATCTAATGGAAAATGAATTTTTACAACATCTTATTTTTTAAAGGAAAAGTCAAGTACAGTTGGAACCGATGCTGTGGCGATTCCAACGGGTCAAAATCCTGGTCTAAGCTAATAATTTTAGACGCTGGTCTAATAGCTACGTCATAAGTGTTCATAAAGTCAATACCTAAAATGGAATCAAAAAGCAAATTTTCTGCTACAATAAATTCAAAAGGGTACACTCCACCATGAATAGTTAGCGGTAGTAATACCATGTCTTGGCAAATCATGGAGTCTTGATTCCCTAATTGCCTTGATACGGGTTCCACCCGTACATTTATAAAAGCATCATACCTGGATAACTTCATGTAAAACATGCATTTTTCGGCAAAAAATGTAATTTATTGTACATTTTTATATTTTTACATTTTTAGATTTTTTGATTTTTTGATTTTGAGATTTTTTTTTTTTTTCCCTCAAAAATGTAAAAATGTAAAAATATAAAAATGTACAATAAATTACATTTTTAGCCGAAAAATGCATGTTTTACATGAGAGATGATTCATAAATTTGCTTTTTAAAAAAACCATCAACTAAGGCATTGTGAAATTTCATGCAACTTCCAATACAAAAATTAAAAAAAAATTTATAACTTTTATTCTAATTGTTTAAAAAATTTTCTGTAGATGAAACAAAGTCTAACAGCTTATATTTTACCTATTGCGGAAAACTGCAAAATCTGAGCAATTGCGTTTTATTTTTAATACTTTTAAATGCTGCAATTTTTCAGAATTCGCACAGATTTTGCGACTTTGCAGTAGGTTAAACAAAAGTTGTTTAACTCTGTTTCATCCACAGAAAAAGTTTTTGACCATTAGAACAAAAGTTATAAAAATATTTTATTTTTATATTAGAAATTTTGTATTATATTTCACAGCCACCAGCAAAGCTCTTTTGGGGCAATGTGAAATTTTAGTACAAAAAGTAAAAGCTTTATAATTTTTTTCTAATTGTACAAAAATGGTTCTTTACAGAATACAAATTTGTACAAAAGAATTCCGGCAGAATGTAGAAAATTTTACATTTTTACATTTTCATATTTTTAGATTTTTTGTGCAAAATTTCATTAGATTTTTATTTTTAATTTTGGTAACTAAATAAATTGGAAGAGTTTTTTTAATTTTTCTGAAATATTGCACAAAAAATCTAAAAATCTAAAAATATGAAAATGTAAAAATGTAAAATTATTTTCATTTTGCCAGAATTCCAAGCTCTGCAAAAACTCTGCAATTTATTGCAAAGTTGAATCAAGTATTCCTTGATGGTGTTCATTTTACAGAAAATTGCAGCATTTAAAAGTATTAAAAATAAAACGCAATTGCTCAGATTTTTCAGTTTTCCGTAATAGGTAAAATATAAGCTGTTAGACTTTGTTTCATCTACAGAAAATTTTTTTAGACAATTAGAATAAAAAATATAAATTTTTTTTAAATTTTTGTATTGGAAGTTGTATGAAATTTCACAGTTGATGGTTTTGTTGAAAAGCTTATAAAATTTTGAATTAAAAAGTAATAGGAAACTGACGCAAAGTGTATTTGGGCCTAAAACAACGAGTGGAAAAAAATAGATTTTAAATTTATGTTTTTGATCTTTTTATAAAATTGATTAAATGTTTTTTTTCTCATTAATTAAATCAATATTTTGCTATATGTTTTATTTCCTTTATAATCTTTTTATATGTTTCGTTCGACCTGACTCAAAAACAACAGCTCCCTATTTTAGTAATATCCTTAAAAAAAATAAAATATTTGCAGAAATTTAACAAAATTGTCCAAAAATCCTTGTGTCAAATCAATACTGTATCAGTAGATAATTCAATGAACTTATTAAATTTTTCTTATTATAAAAAATTCAATTAATAAAAATAAATCTAACAAAGTTGGTCAATTTTGTCTAAAATAAATATTAAAATTAAAAATGGAAATTTCTTGTTTTAAAAATGGGCGAACAAATTCTATATTTTGTATTCTATTAATAAATTCAAACTTTCAATTAGTCAGAGACGAAATTAGAGGCCAAATTTTAATAAATATTTTCTTAACTCAATATTAAAATTTAATTTTTATTTTCAATAAAATAAAAAAAATCGAATCATGACTTTAATTTACATCCAAATGTCTATAAAAACACTGAATTTTTTAAACAATTTATTAATTGAAAAACAAGAAATCAGAATGATGTACTACAACAATCTCCACGACTATTCTGGCTACAATTTCGTTCCTTCGCCTTATTTGTCAGACTATGCTACCACACCACTCTACGGGCACCAGCCCTACCAGAGCTTGCCTTCATATTCGCCCAGCAGCTACAACTATGGCCTCGCTATGACTAACCCTGGTCACAGCACCTATCCAAGATACATCTAAATTTTCAATTAAAATATTTTAAGCTTTTTTTTTTTTGTTAAGAAATAAATTTATTTAAAAAAATTAATTTTTTTTTAAAATTAATTCAAATAGTCTCATCCGATACTTTTACTCGAGAAAAAAAAATTATATCAGCTGAATTTCACCAGAATTTACATAGCTCTTTATCGGATTATATCTCATTATATACAAATCATCTTTGTCCATATCAATAATCTCGTTTCTAGAAGGACTTAATTTGGAAAAGATTGGCACAAAATAAATGCAAAGCCTACCTTCCATCATTGGTCATGTCGTCTATGAGAATTCCTTTGATACTATCCATGGTTTTTAGGAAGACAAATTTGTCCATGTCAGGCCTGGGCACTGCTCAATCAATCAGTATTTACCAATGGCTAGAAAGATTAAATCTTACTTGCGACTGCTTCATTCAGATCCTGTAAATTTGAAGGCAAATGCTCCAGCACCGATGATGTTAGATGAGCGCGCACATTTTTTAAATATCTTTATTAAAAAATTTAGATAATTTTTTAAATTAAAAAAAAATGTACTCAGATGCATAGGCAAACTCTTCAGCGCTCAATTTGGACCTTATGTTCGAATGACGCCGCACATCTTCCTCCAAAATGCTTGACGCAAATTGCTCGATCTTTAATAACAAAAAAAATTTTTGTTGTAATAAAAAATTTATTAAAAAAATATACTTTTTTAATTCGAATTCTCAAATAGGAATAAAGCATGTATTTTATTCTATCTAGCTAAAAAAAACTTTTTTTTTTTCAAAATTTTAAAATTTTAAATTTAAAACTTCTAGCTTGTGGATAGCAATGCGAAAGTCTCCTTTTTTCGCCGAGCGGATATTGTTTTCCATGTGCTTGATTTGTTCAATGATGCACTCGACCACTGGAGTTTTGTGCTCAAGGAGCTCTGGGGAGAATTTTTCATTCAGCCAAGACTTAAATTTTGAATTGAGTTTAGTTTTTTAAATTTGTGTCAAATACTTGTTGCAGCTTTTCGATGAGCTCTGCCGGGGTTATTTCCTCTTCTTCATCGTCCTCGTCAAAGTGCTCTGCTCCGTTCGAATGGTTGGAAGAAAAGACCCCAGTTGCTGCTTGGTGATGAGTGTATTCTTCTTCGTTTGTGTTCGAAGACAAAGAAGATGATTCATCAGTGTTTATGGGTCGGATAGACGAAAGAACACTCGAATATTGACTTTCCATTTTGGCATTAATTTTTTCAAAAAATGTAATCTTAATTGTACAATAAATTTAGAGCAAAATAAATTTCTACTTTATATGATATAAATAGGGATAATTTTTTTTAAATTTTCATTTTTTTTTCTTAATTTTCATTTTCTTTTTAAATTTCATTTTTTTTCAATTTTTTTACTTTTTTTTTTCTATTTAATTTTGAACAACGAAATTTGAATAGATACTCAAATTAATTTAAGTGCATGTAATTAATTTGACACATCAAATTTCAAGAGCATTTTTCATCGTTCTTCTGTGAGTTATAACCTGAAGAATTAAGGTGTTTTAGCACAGATACGGAACGTACAATTTTTTTTTAAATAAAAATTTCATCAAAAGGTATTTAATAAAAAATTTTGAAAATTATTTTATTTATTACTCAATTTATTAAATCTGGTGAAATAAGACGTTTCTTTACAAGATTATTTTATCCCTTTAAGTGCTCAATTTGACACTTTATCAAAGTTTTTAATTAATAAATTATGAAAACTTAAATTTTGATTCAATATTTTGTTGTTGCAAGACAAATTTTAAATTTAGAAGAGAACAATTTAAGTATTCTGTTCAATTTGTCTATTTTGACTTAGGTTTAGAAAATGGGAAAAAAAATTAAGCTAAATGATGACATAGCCGTAAAAAAAGACCGAACATATAAAAAATTAAATATCATCCCTTTTAACTTAAAAATTTAATTGAAGTTAGAAAAAAAGAAAAACCTTTTTCCTTTTAAACATGAAGAAAAAAACTAATTCTACTAAAATAAATATTAGTGATGAAATCGAATTAGCTTTTTGGACACAAATTGAAACTTGAATAAATAAAGAATTTGAAAAGACTATTGAAAAAGTAGTATATTCGAATAAAATCTTGAATAAAAGATAAATTTGAATTTATATTTAATTTATTTTTATTTATGAAATTAAATTCGAAAATGATCCTTTTTTAAATTAAAATTCGAACTTAACTTTAATTTAAAAAACAACTTGAATTTTAGAAAAACTCAACAAATAATTTAAAAGTATTAAAATTTGAATAGAATATTTGAAAAATTAAGTATTTGAAAATTTAGTTTTTTGTACTCTTGCAGCAAAGGGTAAATCAGAACAGCTATTTTTTGGTACCTGGTAAGATGGATGGGACCATTTGTAATCCAGAAAATGTTGGAAGAGCTGAGTTGACTGGTGAAAATCTGGCACACTTTTAGTATCCAAATCGAATTGAAATTTAATTTACTTTATGAATACTTTTTTACCGTAAAACCTTGCAAACTACCCCGGGGTTATAGTGTGTAATTTGCTATAGCCCCCCCACCATAATATATGATATAACCCCATGGGTTTAAAAAAAAAAATTCTGTATTACACCGGGGTTGCATTAAAAAATTAATTAAAATTCTTATAATAATACTAACAGATTTTCAGTATAACCCCATGGGATAATTATAATAATTATAATATTGTCTCATGGGATTGCATTATTAAAAATAATACACACCCATGAGCTTAAAATTTTTAGAAATTTGCATTTTATACCCACGCTTTGAACATCAAAATTTAAAGTCAAGTCAAGTTAAATAGAACGTACCGTAATGCCTTGCCCCCTAATGCGGCATTTATTTTCAGAATTCTGGATTTTAATGCTGCATTTAACCCACTTTTTTTTCCAGATACGCTGCGACTAAAAATGCTGCAGTTAATGTCAAAATTTTGGTAAAAATGCCGCATTAAATATGTAAAAAATAATAAAAATATATTTTTCTATTTTTTCTAAATTTGAAACACAAAAAATGGCAAGTTTTTTTTTCTATTTAACAATTTTAGTGGAACATTTTGAATTCGAAATGCCCAACTCATATTGAAC
>QEOQ01000238.1:68330-108707 GCA_010279815.1 Brachionus plicatilis
TGTTCAATATGAGTTGGGCATTTCGAATTCAAAATGTTCCACTAAAATTGTTAAATAGAAAAAAAAACTTGCCAAATGTTCTTCGGACATAATGCATGCATGTTAAGTTAAAATTTTGAGTTTTAATGCTAGTTTATTAAATTCATTTTTTGCAAAAACTCTGCAATTAAATTGCGCAGTTGAATTAAATACTTTTTAATGACATGCATTTTCCTGCAAAATTGTAGAGTTTTTGCAGAGTCTTTTCAAATATTCAGCATGTTTTTTGCATTATTTAGCATTTTGCAGAGAGATTTAATCAAATACCATTCAAATATTATAAAAAAATTACTTTTTGATCTGATTTTTTTGATCCTAAACTTCAAGATGCCAAATTTTATGCCATTTTTATATTAAAATACCGTTTTTTTTATTAATTTAAATAAAATTTCGTGACGCATTAAAACTCAAAATTTTAACTTAACATGCATGCATTATGTCCGAAGAACATTTTTTGTGTTTCAAATTTAGAAAAAATAGAAAAATATATTTTTATTATTTTTTACATATTTAATGCGGCATTTTTACCAAAATTTTGACATTATCTGCAGCATTTTTAGTCGCAGCGTATCTGGAAAAAAAAGTGGGTTAAATACAGCATTAAAATCCAGAATTCTGATTTAAAGTGCAATGCATTAGGGGGCAAGGCATTACGGTATTTTTTTTATTAATATTTTAATTCTCTTCTAAAATTTTGACTTAAATAAATTTACTTAAAAACTAACATGAAAAGTCCACAACTACCACCTCTTCCTAAAAGAAAATATAGATAATTCAGACACAGAAATGGCTTAGTTTTTGTAAAATATTAAAACAATTTCTCTTTTTTTAATATTTTTTTTTAAATTTTTTTATTAATTTTTTTTCAAAAGTACCGAAATTTTCTTTAAAAGCCCAGTCAAAAATTAAACTTTTTTCCGTATTACCCCATCAATTTAAATAAATAATTTCAATATAAGCCCGGGCTTGTAATTTATTTTTTTTTAAAATAATTTTACAGAATAAATTGCTGTTAAATTATAACCCCCCCATTTTCTCGTTTGAACCCCAAGGGGTAGTTTGCAAGGTTTTACGGTAATTAAAATTTTTTTGATCAATTATTTTTTTGATTAATTTTTATTTTCAAAATATTAAATTGAATATTTTAGAGATTCAATATTTAATTTAAACAAATTAATTTTCAAATATATTAATAAAAATTATATATATTAAATAATTAAATTCAAACCTTATTTTCATTCGAAATGCTTTTTATTCGAATATCAGTTCGATATGCATATTCGATTTTATCTCTAATAAATATTAATTCGAAAAATCTTATTAACAATTAACAGATTGCTTTACTAAAAAGAAAGGTTTCTTTTTAAACCTGAAATATGGAACTTTATGGGAACCCAGTCTAACCGGGTGCCTAATTTTTTTTATTGCATATTTTGGACCCATTTTGTTCGAAAACTTCAAAAATAATCACCCAATTTCCCTTAATTTTTTGTCACCCCTATACCTCCGGCTGTTAATTGTGTGAGGTCCAAAGGGGTTAAACCAAAAACCCATTAGGAATTTTTTTCTTTATAGCTTGCCAGAGTTGTTTAATAGTCACAAGTCTCAAGTCAAGTCCAAGTCCGAACCTTTTTTTTTTAGAAGCTTGGACTTTTTTTGGGACTTTTAGACAACTCTGTAGCTAGCTTAATTTTTCATACCATGTTAAACGATTGGCTCCATTGATAATAAAAATAAATTTTTAAAATATAAAACTATTTTAAAAAAAAATTAAATGATTTTCTTGTCATTAAATTTATCTTTTTATGCATTTAAATGTTTTAAAAAATATTTATTATGTAAATTTCTTTTTTATTGCCAAAATTAGATTGTTTAGAATTTTATTGCTGCCAGGGAAACAATATTATCGTTTAAAAGTATGAAAGATAATATTTTTATTGATAAAACTTGATTATTTTTTTAAAAAAAGTTAATGATAAGCCACTGATGATTAGATTAATAAATTCTTGAATTGAAATTTTTAATCATGTATAATTTCTTTATTATTGTCAAAATTATATTGTTTCGAATTTTATCCTGCAAAATAAACAGTATCATCATTTAAAAATTTAAATGATAAAATTTTTAGAGATAAATCAAATAAAACATTTTAAAATATAAAAGTGGTTTCTTTTATTATTTTTTTTATTAAATTCTGTGATTTAAATTTTATTTAAAAATTTTATCCATTTAAAGAATGTCAAATGCTGAGAAACAAAACAAAATTGTTCTTGATGTTACTAATCAAGATATTGACCAAAATCAACTCTCGAATATATATCAAAATGTACGCAAACAACAATATGGTGATGTATTGTGGAATGAAGAACGTCTTCCTAAAGATCAAATAAGTATTGATTTGATTGAAAAGATAAAACAACAATTGATTGAAAATAATAATGAGTATTCAAGATTTCCGAGCGATTTGACATTAGGAAAATTTAGCCATTATGTTTATCGAAATGATATAAAAAAAGATGATAAAGTTGAAGAAATTGGACCTGGATGGTATGTTTTTGATATATTTAATGAACCAGACGAAGACAAATCAATAAATGAAAAGAAAGGTTCTATGTATTCCGGAGCTATTTTTGTAAATGATTTTAAACACCAGATAGTTTTAGCTCATAGAGGAAAAGACGATGACTTTAGAAGTTTATTAAGCAAAGATGGCCAAATGGTTGAAACTATTGATGGTATTTGGCTCAAACAGATTGTACCACAACTTCATATATGTTATTATGTCACTGAAGAAGCTCACTTGTTAGCTGAAAAAAAAGACTACCATCTTTCTTTTACTGGTTATTCAAACGGCGCATGGCTAGCTGAGCATAGCATTTACTATTGCAACAAATATTTTAAAAACAATAATACGAAAGCTGTTTTATTTGAAAGTCCAGGCATGGTAAAAAATGAAGATGATGAAAAACCTAATATTATCAATCATGATACCAATTTTGATTTTAGAGACTTAAACATTGTTAACTACCTAACTGAACCTAGTTTTAACAATTCAATTAATAAACATACTGGAAAAATATATCGTATATTCATTGAGAAAAAAAATTATTCCTTGGATTTTTTAGATCAACTAAAAAAAATACCAATATTAGGAAATATCATTTATGACAATATTAATCCATCGAATTTTTTTATTGAGGGTTTACTTTCAGCAATGACTAAGCAACGTTTAGACAGTATTCTAGAACAATTTGACATTAAAACAGGAAAGCCAAAATACTATGAAGAAATGCATCAGTGGCCAAAAATCAAATTAAATTTCGATGTTAAATACAAAGAGAATTTAAAAAATCTTGCATCGAAGGGAGTGGATGAATTATTAGATTTAATTCCTCTCACTGGAAAATTAAAAAAAACAAAAATTAAAGTAATGAAATGGATATCTTGCAATTCTTTAGAATATCTGGGTAAAAATATCGCTCAAGGTAGTATTTGGTTACTATTGAATGCTTTTATAGAGTTAAATAATCAAAAAATTGATTTCAAAAAATTTGATAATTCATCATTTCATAAGAGATTAAAAGATAATTACGTAAACACATATAATGGTCACAACAATCAAATTAAAAGTGAATGTGAAGATTTAATTTATAATGAATTATCTTACGTTCCTTTTAAAATAGAGAATGACATGGAACAAATTCTCAGAATAGGAAACGAAAGTGAAAAAAACATAGACTGGTGTTTATATCATTTACAAAACATTAATTTAGAAATCGGAAATTTCCAATCAAAATTAATCATTGAACAATTAGAAATGCTTAGAAAAGAATATACGATTGAAACAATAAAAAAAAAAGACTTTAATTTAAAAGATGAAATATTAATTAAATCTGTTTCAAATTTACGCTTGGAACAAATCAAAGAAAGGCTAGCTCGATATTTGCAAATAGATCCGAATTTGAAAAAAGTCATTTATAATCTAACCAAATCAAATCTATATTTAAACAGCAGCTTAGAAATTTGCAGCAATTTAGATGAAGAATTAATTGCTTTTGTCGGTCGACATGATGAATTAAACAAAATAAAAGAAATATTTTTTGAAAAAAAAAAGCAGTTTTTAGCTATTTGTGCTTATGGTGGAACAGGTAAATCGACTTTAGCAAATTTTTTCGGACATATTGTTGAAAAAGATTACAAGAATTTCATAATTCGATGGATTAATTCAGATTCACGATCCAAAATTGAAACTCAATACCGAAATTTGGGTGATTTATTAAATATTACCGACAAAATTGTTCAATTTGATTTTCTTGTCGACAGAATAAATGGAAAATTAAAAATACAGAATACAAATTTTTTGTTTATTTTTGATAATTTAAATAATTGGAATGACATTAAAGATATTGTTTCATCATTGCCAAAAAATGTCAAAATATTATTAACATTAAGAAACTCCGGAATAGTAGAAAAAATAATTGATGAAGAAAATATAATAAATTTGAATTGTTTTAATCAGGAAGAAGGTGTAAGTTTTATCAGTAAACACCTAAAATATTTGGATGAAGAGCAAAAAAAGCAATTAATAACAAAGATTCAATTCGATGGAAAAATAATTCCGCTACAATTAAATTTAATTATCAATTATTTTGAAGAAAATTATGCAAAGGAATTTTCAGATTTAATTGGGATATTTGATTCGAGGAATGAAAATAATTTACAACTAGAAAATAATCTGTTTTATGAATTGGAAAAGGAATCATTAACTACATTTAAAGTTTTAATTTACTGTGCATACCTTGATCCAGATTATATTGGATTCGATATATTATTAAAATTATTCGAAAATGATTGTATGATCGAGAATCATTTAAAAACAATACAAAAATATGGTTTTATTCAAATATTAGAAAATAAAAAAGGAATAAAAATGCATAGAATTATACAAGATAAAATAACAAAATATCATGAAAAATCAAAAAATTATGATTCTAAAGAAAATATTTATGAAAATATTATAAGATTATTAAACGAAAACGTATATTCAGTTGATGAAAAAATAATTCTTGAAGATACAAACAAAAAGAATGAAATAAGAAATTTCTTTATACAAGTAACCAAGCAATTAGAAAATTTGAAATATTGCCAAAATGAAAATATCGTCCTTGAAAATATCAAATCAGAACTGTTGAATAAATCAGCGAATTTTTATTATTATCTCGAATTTAATTACAAAAAAGCATTAGAATATTTTCAACAGTGTTATGAACTAAGGAAGAGATTAATCGGTGAAATTGATCATCCTGACTTAGCTAGTTCCCTAAGTAATCTAGGTATTAGCTATTCTAATCTTGGAGATGAAAAAAAAGCTTTAGAACATCGCAAAAAGTGCTTCGAAATGAGAAAAAGATTAATCGGTGAAATTGATCATCCTGACTTAGCTAGTTCCCTGAATAATCTAGGTGGTAGCTATTCTAATCTTGGAGATGAAAAAAAAGCAATAGAACATTTAAAAAAAAGCGTTGAAATGAGAAAGAGATTAATCGGTGAAATTGATCATCCTGACTTAGCTATGTCCCTGAATAATATAGGTAGGAGCTATTTCAAACTTGGAGATAATAAAAAATCAATGGAAAATTTCAAAAAAAGCTACGAAATGAGAAAGAGATATATCGGTGATATTGATCATCCTAACATAGCAGATTCCCTAAGTAGTCTTGGTAGTAGCTATTCAAATCTTGGAGATGAAAAAAAAGCAATAGAACATTACATTAAAAGCTTTGAAATGAGAAAGAGATTATTCGGTGATATTGATCATCCTGACTTTGCAAGTTCCCTGAATAATTTAGGTATTAGCTATTCTAAACTTGGAGATGAAAAAAAAGCTTTAGAACATTACAAAAAAAGCTTTGAAATGAGAAAAAGATTAATCGGTGAAATTGATCATCCTGACTTAGCTAGTTCCCTAAGTAATCTAGGTATTAGCTATTCTAATCTTGGAGATGAAAAAAAAGCTTTAGAACATCGCAAAAAGTGCTTCGAAATGAGAAAAAGATTAATCGGTGATATTGATCATCCCAACTTTGCAAGTTCCCTGAATAATATAGGTAGGAGCTATTTCAAACTTGGAGATTATAAAAAAGCAATGGAAAATTTCAAAAAAAGCTTTGAAATGAGAACAAGATTAATCGGTAAAATTGATCATCCTGACTTAGCTATGTCCCTGAATAATTTAGGTATTAGCTATTCAAAACTTGGAGATGAAAAAAAAGCTTTAGAACATCGCAAAAAAAGCTTTGAAATGAGAAAGAGATTATTCGGTGATATTGATCATACTGACTTTGCAGGTTCCCTGAATAATATAGGAAAGAGCTATTTCAATCTTGGAGACAATATAAAAGCATTGGAACATTACAAAAAAAGCTTCGAAATGAGAAAAAGATTAATCGGTGAAATTGATCATCCTGACTTAGTTGATTCCCTGAATAATCTAGGATATACCTATTCGAATCTTGGAGATGAAGAAAATGCTTTAGAATATTACAAAAATAGCCACGAAATGAGAAAGAGACTAATCGGTGACATTGATCATCCTGATTTAGCAAGTTCACTAAATGATCTAGGTGAAAGCTTTTCTAAACTTGGAAATAGAGAAAAAGCTTTAGAATATTACGAAAACAGCTTTAAAATGAGAAAGAGATTATTCGGTGAAAATAATATTCTAAAAAGTAGCGTTTCTAGACTTGGAGATGATGAAAAATCAAAGGATCGTTTCAAGAATAGCTTCCAAATTCGAAAGAAATTATTCGGAGATATTGATCATCCTGACTTGTCAAAATCCCTTTATAGTCTAGGAAATAGCTATTCGAATCTTCGGGACGTAAAAAAAGCTAAAGAACATTTTGAAAATAGCTTCGAAATGAGCAAGAGATTAATTGGTTTTATTACTTTGCTAATTATAATAGCTGTATTGTTCTGGAGATGAAAAAATGGAATTGAAATATTTCAAAAAGTGTTGTTTAATGTAAAATTAACCTTTATAATATTTTTTTTGTTATATTATGTGTAATTTTTACATTAGTACCCTTGGGCCCGTCTATACGATCTCCCTCGTTAGACGTATTGGAGCATGTATTTATGCCGTATCTTAACTAAGCCATATACTATTATTTTTCCCAGGTACTAACTGACACTCGTCAGGTAGCCGTTGCACGCTCTATAAACATTACCGCCTCCAAGAAGCACTTTTATTAGTCTAATGGGGCTTTAATCCTCGTCGCCAGATGTAATGTTTATATTAGTACCCTTGGGACCGTATATCCGATCTCGCTCGTTAGACGTATTGGAACATGTATATATGCTCCTTCATAACTTAAACGCTAATGGTTAAATTAATTAACTCCAGTGATATCGACAAAGATGTCGCTATATCACATTATGGAAATTATTTTTTATTAAAAATTTATTCCCCTTATTTTAAATTTTATATTAATTAATCTAATCTAAAAACCTGGAATCCTCACTTTTATTTGTGAATGAAACTTATTTGTTATAATTGCTGTCAACTTTACTCCTTCTTAAATGTGTGAAAAAAGACAATTTACATTCCTTTAATTTTGTGCTATTTTAGTTTATTTTAATTTTTTACATTTGAATGGGTTTTTTATAAATCCTATTAAATAGGTTTAAAAAATCATCGCATTTATAGCAATGTCTCAATTTAAAAGTTTTTAAACCAAAATATTAATATTTAATTTATTTTCCTAAAAGATTCAATCTTTTCTTCAGTTTGGTTAAGTGAAATTGATTTTTAATTTTTTTAATTGTTATTTTTCTCTCTGTTTTTTCAAAAGATAATGACTAAAATACTAATTGATTGAATGACTAATGAAATAATTTAAAAAAACGACAACAATTTAAAATATTTCTTACTAATTTTTTTTCTAAAGTATATGTTATATGGATTTTATTGATGTAACTAAATATCAGAAAAAGAATTTCATTTGAGACAAGGCTTTTTAAGTAGAATCCGAATTCAATCAAAAAAACTTAATTAATTATTAAAGACACGGGTGTAATAGTAAAGTAAAGAGCAAGTTTCACACGTACCAATTGTCTGTGTTAGTTTAAGTCGGTAAGCCTTTCCACGTAATCCTTTTAACGATACAAAAAAACTGAATTATCGACAATACTAGCAAATTTTTAGCTAAGTTTTGTTAATTTCTTATAATCTTCTTGCACGCATTTCTTTATAATGTTCTTTAAATATAATTTAAAAAATTGGTCGAGCAACGTGCTTTTAAATATATATAATATTTTTATCCACTATTACAGAATAATTAAATAAATGCATTTAATTAAAAAAAACAAATGAAAATGAGACAAAAATATGTCAACACAATTTGTTTATATGCAACAAATTGAAAGACAAAATATTATATGCTCAGTAAAATAATGAATATTTAATCTGGAAATATACTTCAGTAAATAATTAAAAAAAATAAGCATAAACATTCATTTATTCAGTAAATTTATTCAATTTTTACAGCAATAGTATTTAAGTCTGCAGGAAAATTTATTGAGTATACGAAAAAAAACGATTGAAAAAATTCTTTTAAAAAAATTTTTTTAATGACAAATCGAAATAATTAAATAAATCGATACAATTAATAGAAATAATATGTCTGTCGACGCGTTTCGGCAAGCTTCTGCCTTCTCCAGGACTATTTAAAATCAATCAAGAAAAAATCAAATTAATTTAAAAATTATTTCTCTATATTTTTTAGAATAAAACTAAAATAATTCAATACAATATACATTTTAACAAATTATAATATAAAAATGCACAAAAATGCACAAAAAAAAAAAAAAAAACCTTATTTTATTTTCCTTGACAAAAAAAACCAATATATTTTATAAATGATAGTGTTTTAAACAAATTGATAATTTGGAATTTTTTGATTAATTATAGGAATTTCTAAACATTTAAAAAAATTTATTAACTCAGTCTCTACTGATTTTCTAACTGAATCATCAAATAAATTACATTTAAAATAGTAACAACTTAGTGCTTTTTACAGAATTCAAAAAAATTTTTATTTAAAAAAGTTATGGCCCTTTTGCTTTTGTTCGTTTTTAAAAAAAAAATATCCTAGTTCATTCAATTTTTATCCAAATTTAATAAAAATGGTACCAAATTGAAGCTGAGAATAAGACAAACTTAGAGCTTTTTACAGAATTCAAAAAAAAATTTTTATTGGAATAATTAAAATTTGTAAAATTAACTTAAATTTGAAACTAAAATGAACTAGTTTATTTCATATATACTTTATTGGCAATTTTTTTTCAATTTGTATTATTAAAAAATTACAAAGCAAATGATAAAATTGTAATGTATAAAAAAGTTTAAAAAAGTTTAAAGATTTTAAAAAAATATGATAGTGTATTCGTTGGAATTCAGTCGAATTAATGCATCTCTGGGTCAAGATATTTTACTTAAATTTAAGCCTGAAGATAAGATGTACACAGAAAAAATTGATTCTCCTAAATCAGGTAAAAATTTAAATAATTAACTATTAATATGTTTTTAAAAAAATGACCTTGATAATAGGTGATTTAATAATCCATTTGACATCTGAAGTCGAAAAAAAAAAGATTATTGTGACATGTTCAAATGGCGAAATAATGGTGGTAGAAAACCATTCCCTGTTGATAATCCAGCAGTCTTCAAAAGTTACTACCATTTGCCAGAAAAATATGGATCTGTTAATAAAAATGTGCTAAAAGATGTTTATGTACTCGTCGATAAAGACTTGCCAATCCTAATACATTATTTGGATAAAACGAAAGAAGGAAATGTTGCTATTGATAATGAGAAAGGGCCTCATGATAACGTAAAAAACAAAGATATCGCAGCAAGTTACCAAAAAATATTGCCATCAGTTATTTCTAAAATCAAAGAAAAGGTTTCAAAGAGTGCTCCTCATTTAATATATATAAGGAGTCGTCTAAACATGGGCCACGAGACCTTAAACAATGTCGAAATATACGCTATGTAATTAATTTAATATATATCTAATAAACTAATTTATTTATTAATAGGCTGTCAATAAGTTAAAACGATTTTCTTACGATGAAGTAGCCAACATACACGAAATGCATGTATCGTTAGGCTTTCCAAACCTAACTGTGACGGCGCCTAACATTAGAATAGTTGCTATAGATGATGATTTTTTGACGGAGTCAAAATAAACCTTGGCTGCTTTTGATAAAAATAATCGAGTCTGTTTTCAATATGACACGACGTTTAATCTTACTGGCTATTACGTATCCGTTTTAATTTTTATACACCCGATTTTGATGTTATCGACGTCTGAAAAATCACCACCTATACCATTAGCCTATTTCTGTCATGAAAAAAAATTTGAAAAACACATAATGAGTTTTGGAGGTAATTAGTTTTTTAAAAATTTAAAAATAAATTAATGAATTGTAATTTGTACATTTAAATTTATTCAAGAAGTTTTGCCAGAAATAGCTGATGTTGGTAATATTATTACTGATTGTGAAGACGCTATCCGTAACTCAATCAGAAAACATTTTCCAACAGCGCCATTACTAAGATGTTGGAACCATTTTTGGAAAACGACCGAAAATTGGATAACTTCAAACAAAAAAATGAATAGTGGTGATGTAGGATTCTATTGTGATTCATTACGTGAACTTTTTCTTCAACCGAATGAAAATTTATTTTCATTGATGTTAAAAATTAAATAAACGGATATACAAATAGTTCCGGAAATTTTATACCACCCTGGAAAAATGAATTCTTAGAATATTTTAACAAAAATATTGCAAGTGATTTGGAAAGTTTAGTTGCTTTTAAGGTAAAGCCTATAGCAAGACATTTATTTAACAATTTTACTGGCATTACTACTAACCAGTCATAGGGATTGATTAATTTGTAATGTTAAGTTTCCATCAATTGTCTATATATTATTGTAATGAAGTTAAGTTTGGATTTGGTAATCGTGGAATTTATCGACTTAAGCCTGAATTTAATGAAATGTACTTTTTGGATACATGATTTGTAAATACACGTGATGCTATGGAGCCATCAGAAATTGTCACACCCTTAATATCGGATAAGGTTGAGCTTTTAAGATTGTGTGGTGTTAGATTTACTCCTATCAATAGTGAAGAAAGTTCAAGGGAGCAAAGTGAAGTAGAATCAAATGTTGACACGGCTAGTGAAGTAGATTTTGGTGGTGAAGTAGATTTTGGTAGTGATGTAGATTTGGTTTGTGAAGTAGACTCGAATACTGATATAGCCGTGGTAGAAGATGATATACATAAAGTCTAACAAATAGTTGGTGAGCTTGATTTATGTGACGATTCAAAAAAAACCTTAACACAATCAACCAAAGCTGCTACTTCAACATTATATGATATTTCTGATAATACATCATCGAAAATGAAGATTTTGAGCAAGATTAGCCATTTGAGTTAAAAAATCGTCATAATTCCAAAATTAGTCGAGCGTTTTGGTTTATAAATATGAAAAAATTAATTTTGATTTAAAACTAAAATTATATTTTGTAACTGATGAGAAAAATAATCGTTTTAAAGTAAAGCTTTTACCTAAGGCATCTTGTACATGTCTAGATTAACAAAACAGTGCAGTCTGTTAATGGTATTGATATTTCAAATAGTTATAAAATAACAAATATCGCCCAAATGACCAAAACTAAAAATTCTGGCGTTACCGGTCGTAAAAAAAGAGGTTATGCTATCAATTCAAATGATCCTGCCGCAAATGAAGTTAACAGGTCTTATGACGTATCTTGTTATCTAAAAGAATTATTATTGGATAATTTTCATGTTTCATTAGATAAAATTTTGGCCAAGGATATAATTATTAATGCGAAAATGGTGATTAATGATCATACAAAGCTAAGTGACATGCTTCTCAAACAAGTAGATTTAAATTTGTTGAGCAAATATTTTAATAAAAGTACATGGAAAAAAACTAAAACTTTGATTGATACCAAAATTGAGCATTGTTATTGTCCAATATGCTCGCAGGTTTGTTTAGAATCATCAATAGAATGTGAAAGTGTAAATTCTGGAATCATTATGAATGTGGTAATGTCAACATTTTTTAAAGATCGGGTCGAGGAAAAACATGGATCTGTTCTAAATATGGATTTACATGTGTTGGTATTTAAATTTATTAAAATATAAAAAGATATAATTTATTTTTTTAAACTAAAAAATCGAACTTAAAAAAGAAGATTTAATTATTCGAATTTTAAAATATATTTTGCTTAAAATAATAACTTTTTTTGTATTCCGTAAAATTATTCGCTTTTTTATAGATTTTCCGTATTTAAAAACATTATACCTAAAGTGCGGAATTTCCGCTTTTTAGACGCTAATTTTGAGGAATTATGTTGCGGATAATCAGTGGCGGAATTTCCGTTTTCCGCTTTTTAGGCATAGCCATAAATATTCATTAATTCAGTAAATTTATTCAATTTTTTCAGCAAAAGTATTTAAGTCTGCAGTAAAATTTATTGAGTAAAATAATACAAAATAAAAGTAATAATTTCAAAAAAAATAATTAAATGTTCAGTTAATATAATATAACGTAAAGAAGCAAAGCTTTTTAATAGCGAGAAACGAAACGTTAAATTTTTATTAATTTTTTATAAAATTGGAGTAAATCTTGAGTATTCGATTAATTTTTATAAAAGTTTTTTAATTGTTTTATTAATTGAAAAGAAAAAAATCACTCAATTGTCAAGTGAATTTTGATATTTTTTTAGTTGTTACTTAAATGTCAAATACTCTTAGTTTTTATTCTTTGCATATACAAATATTAATATTTACTTGGGCAATCTAATTAAGACTAAAAATATAACATCGAATTTTATTAATGTCAATGTAAAATTCTATTTAGATTCAAAAAAAATATTTTCTTTTGTTTTACCAATCAAATCGCTTAGAGTTAGCAATACCCTCCAGCAAAATCAACCCGCTATATCGAATTTTCAATGCACATGTGTCTGGTTATTAGCATCATCACGGCAAGATGTTATTTATTGTACATTTTTATATTTTTACATTTTTACATTTTTGAGAGAAGAAAAAAAAATCTCAAAATCAAAAAATCTAAAAAAATTTTCATTCAAGAAAAGTAATAATAAATTCGCAATTAATTAATAGGGGTTTTCAAAAAATTATCCTTGGTTTTTACATTTAAATTTTTTTAAAACTCCTTTTTAAGTAATTGCGAATTTATTATTACTTTTCTTGAATGAAAATTTTTTTAGATTTTTTGATTTTGAGATTTTTTTTTCTTCTCTCAAAAATGTAAAAATGTAAAAATATAAAAATGTACAATAAATAACATTTTGCCATCATCACTTCGTTCCTCGCAATTATTAAATCAGTAAATCAAATTCAGTAAATTAATTAAAAAGAAATAGCAATAAAATTTATATATTCAGTAAATTTATTGAATTTTAGTTAACTGATAGTAAAATTACTGTTTGATGAGTGCTCTTTTAGTATTTTTCGGGCGTCCAGATCCATGCGCTTCGGACTCCGTTTCAAAAGTGCCTTGAAGGTCGTTTACATTTTTTCGAACACCACGCGTTTTCTTATAAACTGATACCTCGATTTCTTTAGCTTCAACGTCAGTATCATAATATGTGCGCTGCTCAGATGATGTCGTATTGTTATTATTAGCTAAAACTTAATTTTGCTGACCAATATTCAATTCTGCTGATGAAAAAATAATTTTGCTGACTAATAAATAATTTTCTGAATAAAATTAACTAATGGGAAAATCATTTTTACTGAATAAAATATTATATTTACTGATTAATTCTATTATTTTTACTGAAGCGATAATCATATGCCATTTTAGAAAAAAATCAGTTATTCAACGAAAACACAAAAAAAAAATAATTTTTAAGCTTGAACTTTGAACGCGAACCCTTTTTTAAATATTTAAAAATAATTGTTAGTTTAATTAAAAATTTTCACTGAGTCTTTAACTTTTAAATTTTAACCTTGATTCATTCTAATTTAAACTTAATAAAATTTTAGAGACATTGTTTCATTCGCTGTAAGGTTTTTATCATCATTTCTAATTCTAAAGATATCATGGCTAGAACAGATTTATGAATAAATAAAATAAATAATAATTCAATTCTTTAAATATCTCTCTTTGACAATACAAATTTTAAAATATTTTATATTTTTGCCTGTGAGGCTAAGATCTAATAAAAATAGAAAAAATTTTACTTAATACTATTTTTTATTTAGTTTAAAAAGATAAATTTTTTTTAAATAAGATCCAAATAAATTAAATGAAACTCAATCACTATCAGCCTCTTACTCTTGCCCGACTTCCTAATTGGTAATAAAATTCAATTCGATTCAATTTCAATTGAGTCAGTCTTAAATATAAGATGCAAAATATATCTAAGGAAAATAAATTTAAATAATAAAAAAATACTAATAATTATTCAATATTTTTATTTATATTTTATCCACATCTTCATTAATAAAAACCGAATTTTTAACATTAAGACATCGTTTTGTGATAAATGATTGATAAATATTTTCGATAAATCAACGATATTTTCTTTCGGTGCCTTGTCGATAGAATTAACAAATTGAGTGGTGTCCTTATCGATAAGGCAAAATCGGTAACTTAAAGAAAAATTCTTGCAAAAAACGTTACTTAGAAAACTCACTCAAATTTTTTGTATTTTAATCAATAAATCAATCAATACATCAATCAATATAAAAATTTTTATCACTCAAATTTTTTTATTCTTTTTGCAGCTTTTCGATGAGCTCTGCCGGGGTTATTTCCTCTTCTTCATCGTCCTCGTCAAAGTGCTCTGCTCCGTTCGAATGGTTGGAAGAAAAGACCCCAGTTGCTGCTTGGTGATGAGTATATTCTTCTTCGTTTGTGTTCGAAGACAAAGAAGATGATTCATCAGTGTTTATGGGTCGGATAGACGAAAGAACACTCGAATATTGACTTTTCATTTTGGCATTAATTTTTTCAAAAAATGTAATCTTAATTGTACAATAAATTTAGAGCAAAATAAATTTCTACTTTATATGATATAAATAGGGATAATTTTTTTTAAATTTTCATTTTTTTTTCTTAATTTTCATTTTCTTTTTAAATTTCATTTTTTTTCAATTTTTTTACTTTTTTTTTTCTATTTAATTTGGAACAACGAAATTTGAATAGATACTCAAATTAATTTAAGTGCATGTAATTAATTTGACACATCAAGTTTTAAGATCATTTATCATCGTTCTTCTGTGAGTTATAACCTGAAGAATTAAGGTGTTTTAGCACAGATACGGAACGTACAATTTTTTTAACAATAAAAATTTCATCTAAAGGTATTTAATAAAAAATTTGAAAATTATTTTTTTATTAGTCAATTTATTAAATCTGGAGAAGTATGATATTTATAAGTTATTTTATCCCTTTAAGTGCTCTTTTTGACACTTTATCAAAGTTTTTAATTAATAAATTATGAAAACTTAAATTTTGATTCAATATTTTGTTGTTGCAAGACAAATTTTAAATTTAAAAGAGAACAATTTAAGTATTCTGTTCAATTTGTCTATTTTGAGTAAAGTTTAGAAAATGGGAAAAAAAAATTAAGCTAACAGATTACATAATCATAAAAAAGAATCGAACATATAATAAATTAAATATCATCCTTTTTAACTTAAAAATTTAATTGAAGTTAGAAAAAAAGAAAAACCTTTTTCCTTTTAAACATGAAGAAAAAAACTAATTCTACTAAAATAAATATTAGTGATGAAATCGAATTAGCTTTTTGAACACAATTTGAAACTTGAAAAAATAAAAAATTTGAAAAGACTATTGAAAAAGTAGTATATTCGAATAAAATCTTGAATAAAAGATAAATTTGAATTTATATTTAATTTATTTTTATTTATGAAATTAAATTCGAAAATGATCCTTTTTTAAAATTAAAATTCGAACTCAACTTTAATTTAAAAAACACTTTGAATTTTAGATAAACTCAACAAATAATTTAAAAGTATTAAAATTTGAATAGAATATTTGAAAAATTAAGTATTTGAAAATTTAGTTTTTTGTACTCTTGCAGCAAAGGGTAAATCAGAACAGCTATTTTTTGGTACCTGGTAAGATGGATGGGACCATTTGTAATCCAGAAAATGTTGGAAGAGCTGAGTTGACTGGTGAAAATCTGGCACACTTTTAGTATCCAAATCGAATTGAAATTTAATTTACTTTATGAATACTTTTTTAATTAAAATTTTTTTGATCAATTATTTTTTTGATTAATTTTTATTTTCAAATATTAAATTGAATATTTTAGAGATTCAATATTTAATTTAAACAAATTAATTTTCAAATATATTAATAAAAAATATATATATTAAATAATTAAATTCAGACCTAATTTTCATTCGAAATGCTTTTTATTCGAATATCGGTTCGATATGCATATTGATTTTATCTCTAATAAATATTAATTCGAAAAATCTTATTAACAATTAACAAATTGCTTTACTAAAAAGAAAGGTTTCTTTTTAAACCTGAAAAAAAATTATGGAACATTATGGGAACCAAGTCTAACCCGGTGACTTATTTTTTTTATTGCATATTTTGGACCCATTTTGTTCGAAAACTTCAAAAATAATCACCCAATTTCCCTGAATTTTTTTGTCACCCCTATACCCCCGGCTGTTAATTGTGTGGGGGTCCAAAGGGGTTTAACTGGTTAACACGATTACACCTAAAATTGTAAATAATTATTGATGATGTCTTTTGACGAATAAAAAAAAAACTATTGAATAAAGAAAAACTTTATAGAATAGGAAAATTAAATGCAGCAAAATTTTTTTTTTTTATGTTGAGTATAATATTTGCTATTATAGTATGAAATAGTTGCAGTATAGCTATTGATTTTTCTTAAATTCCTAAAAAAAAAATTAAAAATGCCAAAAATAATTTAAAATGGTATAAAGTTAAGGTATTTTATCTTCTTGACTTGAGAAATAAAGTTTATAGTGTTTATATCTTAGAGCTAAACTTCAAGTATACAAAAAAAAAATTTTATGCTAGATTACTAAATTTTTCTGGACTTGAACTGAATGACTATTGAAATAATCTAAATTTTTTTATATTAAGTCAAAGATTGTAAAAATATTTTTCAAAAAATCAAGACAAAAAATTATTTTTATTTATTTTTATTTATTTCAAAAAACACCACTTGAGTGATGAAAGGTGATTAAATTAACACCACTTGGGTGATTAACAAAAAATTATGTTAGTGATTTAATATTTTAATTTTCTTAATTTATTTATCTTAACTAGAGAACCCATTTCTTTGTAAACGATGCGGACAATGGTATGGGTTTATATTTTAATTAGGAGTTAAAGAACATTTGTATTTAGTATCAAAATTTTTATACTAAGTAAATAGCTTTTTCTTATCTTTTTTCATCATACCAAAATATGGAGAATGGTAATACCTACCGTAAGTTCGAGGTTTTTCGTTTACCTACCGTAAACGAAAATATCTTGCATTCTAAAATGAAAATAATAACTGTTAAATCAAAATGCTTTTATTAATTAAGTTTTTAATTTTTGAATGATCAATTTTCAGAAATAAATATTTTCTTTAGTTTTTTAATATTATTTTAAGAAATTCTCCAAATTAAATAAAAGAGTTGTTATTTTATTTTTTACAAGTAAAATAAAGACAAATAAACAATTAATTAATTATTGTGTCAAAAGATGTGTCAAGTTATTGTTTTCAAGTTAACCGTCAGTTAATTGACCATAGGAATTTGTTTTTCTTTTATGTTAGCTAACTTTTTCATACCATGATAAATGATGGGGCCCATTGAAAATAAAAATCGCTGTATTTTTAAAAATTAAGATTATTTAAAAAAAAATCAAATGATTTTCTTGTGATTAGATTTATCTTTTTATGCATTTAAATGTTTTAAAAATTATTTATTATGTAAACTTCTTTTTTTTTGTGAAAATAAGATTGTTTAGAATTTTACTGCTGCCAAGGAAACAATATTATCATTTAAAAATATGAAAGATAATATTTTTTAAATTTTTATTTATTAAACTTGATTATTTTTCTAAAAAAAGTTAATGATAAGCCACTGATGATTAGATTAATAAATTCTTGAATTGAAATTTTTTATCATGTAAAATTTCTTTATTATTGTCAAAATTATATTGTTTCAAATTTTATCCTGCAAAATAAACAGTATCATCATTTAAAAATTTAAATGATAAAATTTTTTGAGATAAATCAAATAAAACATTTTAAAATATAAAAGTGGTTTCTTTTATTATTTTTTTTATTAAATTCTATGATTTAAATTTTATTTAAAAATTTTATCCATTTAAAGAATGTCAAATGCTGAGAAACAAAACAAAATTGTTCTTGATGTTACTAATCAAGATATTGACCAAAATCAACTCTCGAATATATATCAAAATGTACGCAAACAACAATATGGTGATGTATTGTGGAATGAAGAACGTCTTCCTTAAGATCAAATAAGTATTGATTTGATTGAAAAGATAAAACAACAATTGATTGAAAATAATAATTAGTATTCAAGATTTCCGAGCGATTTGACATTAGGAAAATTTAGCCATTATGTTTATCGAACTGATATAAAAAAAGCTATTTTTGTAAATGATAATAAACACCAGATAGTTTTAGCCCATAGAGGAATTGACGTTGGCATAAGAAGTTTATTTAACGAAGATTTTCAAATGGTTGAAACTATTGATGGTATTTGGCTAAAACAGATTGTACCACAACTTCATATATGTTATTATGTCACTGAAGAAGCTCACTTGTTAGCTGAAAAAAAAGACTACCATCTTTCTTTTACTGGTTATTCAAACGGCGCATGGCTAGCTGAGCATAGTATTTACTTTTGCAACAAATATTTTAAAAACAATAATACGAAAGCTGTTTTATTTGAAAGTCCAGGCATTGTAAAAAGTGAAGATGATGAAAAACCTAATATTATCAATCATGATACCAATTTTGATTTTAGAGACTTAAACATTGTGAACTACCTAACTGAACCTAGTTTTAGTAATTCAATTAATAAACATACTGGAAAAACATATCGCATATTCATTGAGAAAAAAAATTATTCCTTAGATTTTTTGGATCAACTGAAAAAAATACCAAAAAAAGGAAATATTATTTATGACAAAATTAAAAAATCGAATTTTTTTATTGAGGGTTTACTTTCAGCAATGACTTACCAACGTTTAGACAGTATTCTAGAACAATTTGATATTAAAACAGGAAAGCCAAAATACTATGAAGAAATGCATCAGTGGCCAAAAATCAAATTAAATTTCGATGTTAAATACAAGGAGAATTTAAAAAATTTTGCATCGAAGGAAGTGGATGAATTATTGAGTTTAATTCCTCTTCCTGGATTAATAAAAAAGCCATCAAATATAATAATGAAATGGATATCTAGCAATGCTTTAGAATGTCTGGGTAAAAATAAAGCCCAAGGTATTTGGTTACTATTGAATTTTTCAATAGAGTTAATTAATCAAAATACTGATTTCAAAGATTTGAAAATCCATTATTTTATAAGAAATTAATTGATAATTACGTAAATACAGATAACGGACACAACACCGAAAATAAAAATATATGTCAAAAATTTGTTAATGTTGAATTATCCTACGTTCCTTATAAAATAGAGAATGACATGGAACAAATTCTCAGAATAGGAAACGAAAGTGAAAAAAACATAGACTGGTGTTTATATCATTTACAAAACATTAATTTAGAAATCGGTAATTTTCAATCAAAACTTAATCATTGAACAACTTGAAATGCTTAGAAAAGAATATACGATTGAAACATTTAAAAAAAAAGATTTTTATTTTAAAGATGAAATCTTAATTAAATCTGTTTCAAATTTACGCTTGGAACAAATCAAAGAAAGGCTAGCTCGATTTTTGCAAATAGATCCGCATTTGAAAAAAGTCATTTATGATCTTACCAAATCAAATCTAAATCTAAACAACAACTTAGAAATTTGCAGCAATTTAGATGAAATATTAAAAACATTTGTAGGTCGATCTGATGAATTAAACAAAATGAAAGAAATATTTTTTGAAAAAAAAAAGAAGTTTTTAGCTATTTGTGCTTATGGTGGAACAGGTAAATCGACTTTAGCAAATTTTTTTGGACATATTGTTGAAAAAGATTACAAGAATTTCATAATTCGATGGATTAATTCAGATTCACGATCCAAAATTGAAACTCAATACCGAAATTTGGGTGATATATTAAATATTACTGACAAAACTGTTCAATTTGATTTTCTTGTTGACAGAATAAATGGAAAATTAAAAATACAGAATACAAATTTTTTGTTTATTTTTGATAATTTAAATAATTGGAATGACATTAAAGATATTGTTTCATCATTGCCAAAAAATGTCAAAATATTATTAACATTAAGAAACTCCGGAATAGTAGAAAAAATAATTGATGAAGAAAATATAATAAATTTGAATTGTTTTAATCAGGAAGAAGGCGTGAGTTTTATCAATGAACACCTAAAATATTTGGATGAAGAGCAAAAAAATCAATTAATAACAAAGATTCAATTCGATGGAAATATAATTCCGCTACAAGTTTAATTATCAGATATTTTGAAGAAAATTATGCAAAGGAATTTTCAGATTTAATTGGGATATTTGATTCGAGGAATGAAAATAATTTACAACTAGAAAATAATCTGTTTTATGAATTGGAAAAAGAATCATTAACTACATTTAAAGTTTTATTTTACTGTGCATACCTTGATCCAGATTATATTGGATTCGATATATTATTAAAATTATTCGAAAATGATTGTATGATCGAGAATCATTTAAAAACAATACAAAAATATGGTTTTATTCAAATATTAAAATTTAAAAAAGGAATTAAAATGCACAGAATTCTTCAGAGTAAAATAAAAAGTTATCATGAAAATTCAGGAAACTATGATTCTAAAGAAATTATTTTAAGCAATATTTTTAAATTATTATACGAAAACAGATATTCGGTTGATGAAAAAATAATTCTTGAAGATTTAAAAAAAAAGAATGAAGTAAGAAATTACTTTATACAAGTAACCAGGCAATTGGAAAATTTGAAAAATTGCCAAAATGAAAATTTCGTTCCTGAAAAGATAAAATCCGAACTGTTGAATGAAGCAGCAAATTTTTATTTTTATCTCGATTTTAATTACAAAAAGGCATTTAAATATTATCAACAGAGTTATGAACTGAAAAAGAGTTTATTCGATGATATTGATCATCGTGACTTGGCGAAATCCCTGAATAATCTAGGTAGTAGCTATTCTAAACTTGGAGATGAAAAGAAAGCTATAGAACATTACAAAAATAGCTTTAAAATGATGAAGAGATTATTGGGTGATATTGATCATCCAAACATAGCTATTTTATTGGATAATCTAGGTTGTAGCTATTCTAATCTGGGAGATGAACTAAAAGCAGTTGAACATTACAAAAATAGCTTTGAAATGATGAAGAGATTATTCGGTGATAATGATCATCCTGCCATTGCTAATTTGATGAGTAATCTAGGTAATTGCTATTCTAAACTTGGAGATGTAAAAAAAGGGGTAGAATATTACAAAAATAGCTTTGAAATGAGAAAGAAATTAATCGGTGATTTCGATCATCCTGACATAGCTAATTCCCTGAATAATCTAGGTAGTAGCTATTCTAAATTAGGAGATGAAAAAAAAGCGGGAGAGTACTACAATAATAGCTTTGAAATGATGAAGAGATTATTTGGTAATAATGATCATCCTGACATAGCTATTTCCCAAGATAATCTAGGTTGTAGCTATTCTAATCTTGGAGATGAACAAAAAGCAGTTGAAAATTACAAAAAAAGCTTTGAAATGAGAAAGAGATTATTCGGTGATATTGATCATCTTGACATAGCTAATTCCCTGAACTATCTAGGTTGTAGCTATTTTAATCTTGGAGATGCACAAAAAGCATTAGAACATTATAAAAAAAGCTTCGAAATGAGAAAGAGATTAATCGGTTATATTGATCATTCTGACTTAGCAAATTCCCTTAATAATCTAGGTAATTGCTTTACTAATCTTGGAGATAATGAAAAAGCAATGCAACATTACAAAAAAAGCTTTGAAATGATGAAGAGATTATTGGGTGATATTGATCATCTTGAATTAGCTTGTTCCCTGGAAAACCTAGGTGTCAGCTATTCTAAACTTGGAGATGAACAAAAAGCATTAGAACATTACAAAAATAGCTTTGAAATGATGAAGAGATTATTGGGTGATATTGATCATCTTGACATAGCCAATTCCCTGAATTATCTAGGTAATTGCTATTCTAAACTTGGAGATGAAACAAAAGCGGTAGAATATTACAAAAATAGCTTAGAAATGAGAAAGAGATTATTCCCTGATATTGATCATCCTGACTTAGCTTATAATAGTAACTTTTCTAATCTTGGAAATGATAAAAAGGAATTGAAATATTTGAAAATGTGTTGTTTAATGTGAAATCAACTTTTTTAATATTATTTTGGTTTTTTTATGTCATTTTTTTTAAATTAGAAATTTACTCCATTTATAAAATTCCTTTTTAATAAAGACTTCAAAAATACAAGTAATTTTTTTGTTTTCTTTCTTATTTATATTATTTAAAATCGTCATTTTCAATTTTGAATGAACTTTTTTTGTTTTTATTGATATTGAATCAGAATCTTCTTCAATATTAGAAAAAAATAATTTACTATCATCCAGATTTATTTTGACCGCCTTTAATGCTTTTATAGATTTTTTTTTCCAATATATGATAAATCTTTTTAAATAGTTTTTAAAATCATTCTTTTTATGGCAATGTCTCAATTTAAAATTTTTAAACTAAACATAAAATCTCTTTTCATAAATGATTCAATCTTTTCTTCAGTTTGGTTAAGGGAAGTCAATTCTTAAAATTTTATTTTTTCTCATTTTTTTCTAAAGAAAATTACTAAAATTTTACTTAATTAACCGATTATTATTTATTATTTAATTGAATTTTTATTAGATCTTAGCCTCGAAGGTAAAAATATAAAATATGTATAAATATGTATTACTCCATTTTCTTATTCCGAGCCAAATATTTCTAAATGCGAGCTATTGTTTACCAATGGAAAAATAGGATTTTTATTTTGATTTAAGAACTGTTGCCGAGAAGATTGACTGGATATCTTTGGCATATTAGTGGGAATAATGTGAAATTACGGTAGTACCAATGATATAAAATTTTCTATTCAGAACACATACCACCTACTATTTATTTAAATTGATAATCTAGGTTGTAGCTATTCTAATCTGGGAGATGAACTAAAAGCAGTTGAACATTACAAAAATAGCTTTGAAATGATGAAGAGATTATTCGGTGATAATGATCATCCTGCCATTGCTAATTCGATGAATAATCTAGCTAATTGCTATTCTAAACATGGAGATGAAAAAAAAGCAGTAGAACATTACAATAATATCTTTGAAATAAGAAAGAGATTAATGGTTGAAAAACTTTCCGTTAAGGTAAAGAAAAGTTTGGAGCTCCTTTTTAAGAGAATTTTCACCACTTTATAACTAGCCTATCACAGTCAAAAACAAAATATGTTAAACGGACCATTTGAGGCTTCTAAGTAAATGGAATAATTAAATAACAATCTGTTTGTTTTGATGTTTAAAAAAAAAAGCTATTAAATAATATTAAGAAAAAAAAAATTAACAACTCTAAAATATTTACACATTATTTTATTCATAAATCGCTATTTTTATTTATTTATTTTAAAATAAAAAAAATATTAATTTATTTACATTCTAAGCAAAAATTATTCATTTATTAATTGTTTCTTAAATAAAAAGCGCTAACTATATTCAAATTTAGAATTGTTGTTTTATAAGACATGGGACTTAAATCATCAATTAAGTACATTCTATTTGAAAAATTTTGCACTCAAAGGTAATGTTTTACATTAAAAATGGTATTTAACAATAAGACATAATTCTCACCGTTAATTATTACTCCATTTTCTAATTCCGAGCCAAATATTTCTAAATGCGACCTATTGTTTACCAATGGAAAAATAGGATTTTTATTTTGATTTAGGAACTGTTGCCGAGTAGATTGACTGGATCTCTTTGGCATATTAGTGGGAATAATGTGAAATTACGTTTATCATTTCAAAAAACAATTTGAAATGATAAACGAACATTTTTATGAAATGAAAAATTCTACAATACGAAAAAAATCACAAGCTTTAGCTATTTACTTATTTTGGCTTAAGACTGATTTATATCAAGAAGCAATTAAAGCTCATTTCAAACTCGATAATAGAACTGAAGTTACTCGCTATTGTGAACAAGTTAGAAAAAACTTAACTGAGTATTTTGTCCCAAAGTATATTGGTTGTAATTCTTATAAAAGAAATGAATGGGTCAAACAAAATAGTGAGATTGCAAAAGAACTTTATTCTAGATCTGATTACCAACTTGTCGTAATTGCAGATGGTAAATAATTTTTAATTTATTTGTTTTGTATATATTAATCAAAATCTTGAATTCTAAGGAACCTACATATACTGCCAAAAAAGTAGCAACAACTTTTTTCAGAGAAAATCCTTTTCGTGTCAAAAAAAAGGCCACTCGTCAAACCCTTTATTTTTTGTAGTACAAAAAATAAAGGGTTTATTTTAAAAGCCTAAGGATCATTTCCTGCTACTTTAAAACGATGCAAAAATTATTCTGAAGTGATATGAAATCGGTGTAGAATTAGATATTATTTTAAAAGATGGTGATATTTTTTTAGTGGATAGAGGATTTAGGGATGGAGCTACTTTTTTGAAAATGAAGAATTTTATCGTTAAAATGCCAGAACTAAAGCAACTTTCTTGTTAACAGGCCAATAATTCACGAATCGTGACAAAATGTCGCTGGGTAATTGAAGCAGTAAATGGAATTTAAAAAGAATCATTTCGTTCAGTATCACATGTTCGCAACACTATGTTGAAACACATAATGATTGATTTTAAAAAAGCCTGTTCATTTATCTATTGTTTTCGCGCTAGACTCATAAGGTGTAAAGGTTAAAGGTTCTGGGACTTTGGCGACCTAAGGCTTTACAAAGAGAGGAAGCCGTAGTGCAGACCAAGAGCAAAATGGTGAAAAAAAAAAAAAGAAAAAAAAAAGTGGTGCGCTCGAAAAGATCGTCGAGGCGGCTGCGCCCAAAGGACGAGCAGCTAGAGGAAAAGAAGCAAGAGCATGACGCAGAGATAGGAGATAGAGAGTCAGTACTTGCCCGAAATACCGGCCTTGTTTCAAAAGGCGGACAAAGAAAAGCAGCAGCTTTGGCAGGCGATGCAGCCGAAGCGGCGGCTGTAGAGCAAGCAGGAAATGAGCTTGTCGGAGAATGAGTGCGATGCGATGAGTTTTCAAAGTTGTCGCCAAAGGAACAGGAAAGACGAATCGCAAATAGATGAGACGAGAATAAGCTTTGAAAAGTTTTATATGAACTAAAAAATGTTTTTTTTCATTTGGAACTATAAAAAAACAGCTAATTTTTGAGCGATTTTGCTTGGTTTCAGCAGTTAAGTCATTGAGGGTTGCAACATTGAGGGCACGGGCATGGAAGATCCTGTTGTTAAGACTTGGATGGGATCATGGAATACCCTTGGTAGTGGAGCGAGAACATCTACCTCTAGCACAGGAAAGGCTCACCACAAGAAAGCGAGGACGGTGTGTAACACCCAGTATTAAAACTGGCATGCCACCGTACTGTTAAATAAATAGTAGGTGGTATGTGTTCTGAATAGAAAATTTTATATCATTTGTACTAACGTATTTGCTCACTCATAGTGACATGTCACTATAGGCGAAAGCCTGGCAATAGTGACATGTCATAAATTATCGAACACTGGTTTTCATTTTCGATTTGTGACATGTCATAAAACCCGAATATAGACAAAAAATAGCTTTTTTTTTAATTTTTAGTACCTATATTTATGACATGTCATAAATTTTTTCAAATTTCAGAAATTAAAAGGGGGGACCCTTATCGAAAAAAATGAAAAAAAAAATTTTTCTTAAATTAAAATTCCAATATATAGATTTTTATGTGCTGATTCAGAATAATATAGGTTTTGTATTTTTTGGATCAACAATACTAAAGTTATAACAAAAAAGATAATTTTTGAAAATTTAGGAAAATTCTTAAAAATGACATTTTTCCCATTTTTCAGGGTATCATACCTCGAAAATTGAAATTATCCGATTACAAGATCGACAGTGAATTTTGTAGATCTTGAGCTAATTAAGAAAAATAGACCTCGGATTTAAATATATCTCTTCAGAATCCAGAGATACAGCCCTTCAAAAATTACCAAAAAACGCTCCAAAGGGGTACTATCATTAAAAAATGAAAAAAAAAATTTTTTCAAAAATTTTTCAAATTTAGCTTATTTATTTATTTATTTTATTTTTATTATTCATATTTTAAATTGAAAGTAAATAAAAGGTTTTAATCCATATTTGATTATTATAATTAAGCAAGCCAAATAAATGAACAGCAAACTCTAAACAAAATTTTTTTTTAAAAGCTTAGCTCAGATACTTATAAATTTAAAGAGAAATCGAATCTTTAGACAAAGAAAAGTCTAAGTTAAAGAAAAAGTTAAGTGAAATCTATTTTTAGATTTCAAAAACCATCATTTCAAATAATTTTTTAGCTAAATAGAAATAAGAAATAATAAGAAATTGAATAGTCGTGTCATAACTTGACTTGACAGTGATGATGTTTGTTTAACTTTATTTAACACAATATAAATAAAAGATTTTCAGCTCTATTTTAACCAAATAATTTTTCATATAAATTTATAAACAGCAAATTAAAATAAAGCTTCTTTATTACAGTTTTCATATTGAAAATTTAAAATATTACAAAAAGTTTAAATTTCAAATTTGCTGCATAATTGGATCTCTAAAATCTTTTTTCCACCATTTATCTGTTGACTGGGTAGGGATGCATTTATTCTTAAAAAGCAGAGCTCAAATATATTTTGGTTAAATGCAAAGCATTAAATTAAGTATTCTACAAATGCGATTTTTTTAAACTCCTAATATCGTTGCTTGGAATTATGGCACCGACCCTTATTTACGACCCTCATTTTCGACCTAATTTAAAATTCCTGTCTACGCCACTAATCTATTTATAGTGGAGTTTAATGTAAATATTAAGATTAAACTGTTAACTACAGTACAATCAAGAACTAAGTTCATCTATTTTGAACCTGAGCTTGCCCTGAGCTTAACCTGAGCTTTACCTGAACTTGCTCTGTTCTTAACCTTAACTTGCACTGAGCTTAACCTGAGCTTGCCCTCATCTTAACCTGAGCTTGCCCTTGCCTGGCTTGAAGTATGAGCTCAGGTTAAAAAACAGGGCAAGCTCGGGTTAAGCTGAGAGCAAGTTCAGGTTAAGCTCAGGTCAGAAACTGAGTGAACTTAGTTCTTGATTGTACTGTAATTAAACAAATTACAGCTTCTTTTCTGGAATAACCATTGTTTTGATTCAATATTCTTTGTGAAAAAAATTAAATATAAATATTATTTTTATTGTTATCTAATTAATTTTAGACGATGTCTAAGAAAAGTCAATCTTCTAATAGAAAATCATATACAATTGCATTTAAACGTTCAGCAATTAAACATTTTGAGATATCAAATAGTAAAAACAAAACAGCAAATCATTTGAATATTTCAAGAACCGGTTTGATAGAATGGATTAAAAAAAAAGATTTAATTTTTGATAAAAAACAAAGAAATTCGTCTCGTAAACTGATGACAAATGAAAATAATAAAAGACCAGAGTTTTTCGAAAATGAAGAGAGGGTTTATAGCTGGTTTAAATCCAGACGAGATGACCAGTCAACTGTATCATGTCATGGAATACAACAGAAAATGTTAGAATGTATGGATACATATAAACCTGTAACAAACAGGATCAAAAAGTTTCTTGCTTCATATGGGTGGTTAAGAAGATTCATGAAACGAAAAAATTTGGTCTTAAGACGTTTATCGGGTTCAGGTAGAGGTTTTCCAAATAACTGCCAAGTTATTATTACTGATTACCTGAGAGAGGTGAATACAATCGTTTCTGAAAAAAAATTGCAGGCGAATCAAATATTTAATTTTGATGAGTCATCATTTTATATGTGTTCGCCTGGCAATTATACAGTTGATTATAGAGGCACAAAAAAAAGTTATGGAAAAACCAGCGGCAAAGAAAAAGTTAGACTGTCATGCCTTATGTGTAGCTCAGCCGATGGTTTCAAACTTCCAATATTGTGTGTTGTACCGAGAAAAAAGCAAATTCAAAGCTTAGAACTCAATGAAAACATGTTAATAATTTATGAAACAAAAGGTTTGGAACTAAATTTGAATAAATTTAAAATATATTAAATATGACTTATTATTGAAATTTATTTAAGGTACGTTTAACTCAAATAATCTAATTGAGATCTATGTAGACCGAATTATGAGGCCTCATTTGCTAAAAAACCAAATAAAGACGTCGCTGATCATCTTGGACAAAGCAAGATGTCACACCACTATGGCTTTCAAAGAAAGTCTTATAAACATTCGTTGCGAACTTGCCTTCATACCAGCTTCTTTAACGAGTAAGGTTAAAAATTATGAATTTTATTTTTTATAAAAATAATTTCTATTCATGACATTAATAAAGACATATTGCAACCAGCCGATGTTTGTTGGTTCAAGCTACTAAAGAATAAGTATCGATTGCACTGGAATGACTGGTTTATGAATGATAAAAAGACATTCACAATACATGGTAATATAGCTGGCCCTGGCTATGTAAAAATGACACAGTGGATTACGTTTGGTTGGCTTGAATTAAATCCAGAGTCAAATCGGAATCTTTTAAATATTGTGGGATCGGTTTCAGTGATGTATCAGAGCTTCATTCAGAGTTAAACAAAATATATGTTAGTGGAATTACACCTCCAAATATTACAATAGAAGAGAGGAACGATGATGATGATGACTTTAATGACGTATTTGATTCAAACAATAGTGATGACGATGATGATTTTGATCCAAATGAGTTTGAGGATGATGAAAATGAAGATGAAGAAGAGGAACAAGACGATGATTATTCTATAGTTGATGAAGAAGACGATTACGATGATGGAGTTGATAGTACTTTAGTTATTGACGACAATGAGAACGAAACTACAGAAACAGAGTCAGAAGAAGAAAATATAAATTTAAAAACAAACGATACAATTTCAAAAAAAAAAAGAAAAATTAAAACTGGCTACACAAAGAACATTTGTAAATCATTTAAACCAAATGAACCTAACTCAATTACAACCTCTAAATCCCCAGCTAATAAGAGAACAACCACAGCTTCTAAATCCCCAGCTTCTAAATCTCCAGCTAACAAGTCAACAACCACAGCTTCTAAATCCCCAGCTAACAAGTCAACAACCACAGCTTCTAAATCCCCAGCTAACAAGTCAACAACCACAGCTTCTAAATCTCCAGCTAACAAGCCAAAAACAACATCTTCTAAATCCCCAGCTAATAAGCCAACAACCACAGATGTCGAAAATCTCCAAACGTCTGTTTTAAGTGATTCAACTAATACAGGGCTCCTAGAGAAAAAATGTTTTAAATGCAAAAAATATTATGTAAACAGTAAAACAAAAGAATCTTGGATTTCTTGCGAGAGCTGTAATAATTGGATATGTGGTAATTGCTGGCCGAATGGTATGAAACTTAACGATTCATTTTACTGCAAAAATTGTCAATAATATTTTTAAAAATATGTAATATATAAAGATTTAAACATTTTCATATCAATTTAATAAAATTTATTTGTTTTTCTAAAACAGCTATTTTATATATGAATTTTTGAAGAAAATTTTTTTTTCATTTTTTAATGATAGTACCCCTTTGGAGCGTTTTTTGGTAATTTTTGAAGGGCTGTATCTCTGGATTCTGAAGAGATATATTTAAATCCGAGGTCTATTTTTCTTAATTAGCTCAAGATCTACAAAATTCACTGTCGATCTTGTAATCGGATAATTTCAATTTTCGAGGTATGGTACCCTGAAAAATGGGAAAAATGTCATTTTTAAGAATTGTCCTAAATTTTCAAAAATTATCTTTTTTGTTATAACTTTAGTATTGTTGATCCAAAAAATACAAAACCTATATTATCTGAATCAGCACATAAAAATCTATATATTGGAATTTTAATTTAAGAAAATTTTTTTTTTTCATTTTTTTCGATAAGGGTCCCCCCTTTTAATTTCTGAAATTTGAAAAAATTTATGACATGTCATAAATATAGGTACTAAAAATTAAAAAAAAAGCTATTTTTTGTCTATATTCGGGTTTTATGACATGTCACAAATCGAAAATGAAAACCAGTGTTCGATAATTTATGACATGTCACTATTGCCAGGCTTTCGCCTATAGTGACATGTCACTATGAGTGAGCAAATACGTTAGTACAAATGATATAAAATTTTCTATTCAGAACACATACCACCTACTATTTATTTAACAGTACGGTGGCATGCCAGTTTTAATACTGGGTGTTACACACCGTCCTCGCTTTCTTGTGGTGAGCCTTTCCTGTGCTAGAGGTAGATGTTCTCGCTCCACTACCAAGGGTATTCCATGATCCCATCCAAGTCTTAACAACAGGATCTTCCATGCCCGTGCCCTCAATGTTGCAACCCTCAATGACTTAACTGCTGAAACCAAGCAAAATCGCTCAAAAATTAGCTGTTTTTTTATAGTTCCAAATGAAAAAAAACATTTTTTAGTTCATATAAAACTTTTCAAAGCTTATTCTCGTCTCATCTATTTGCGATTCGTCTTTCCTGTTCCTTTGGCGACAACTTTGAAAACTCATCGCATCGCACTCATTCTCCGACAAGCTCATTTCCTGCTTGCTCTACAGCCGCCGCTTCGGCTGCATCGCCTGCCAAAGCTGCTGCTTTTCTTTGTCCGCCTTTTGAAACAAGGCCGGTATTTCGGGCAAGTACTGACTCTCTATCTCCTATCTCTGCGTCATGCTCTTGCTTCTTTTCCTCTAGCTGCTCGTCCTTTGGGCGCAGCCGCCTCGACGATCTTTTCGAGCGCACCACTTTTTTTTTTCTTTTTTTTTTTTTCACCATTTTGCTCTTGGTCTGCACTACGGCTTCCTCTCTTTGTAAAGCCTTAGGTCGCCAAAGTCCCAGAACCTTTAACCTTTACACCTTATGAGTCTAGCGCGAAAACAATAGATAAATGAACAGGCTTTTTTAAAATCAATCATTATGTGTTTCAACATAGTGTTGCGAACATGTGATACTGAACGAAATGATTCTTTTTAAATTCCATTTACTGCTTCAATTACCCAGCGACATTTTGTCACGATTCGTGAATTATTGGCCTGTTAACAAGAAAGTTGCTTTAGTTCTGGCATTTTAACGATAAAATTCTTCATTTTCAAAAAAGTAGCTCCATCCCTAAATCCTCTATCCACTAAAAAAATATCACCATCTTTTAAAATAATATCTAATTCTACACCGATTTCATATCACTTCAGAATAATTTTTGCATCGTTTTAAAGTAGCAGGAAATGATCCTTAGGCTTTTAAAATAAACCCTTTATTTTTTGTACTACAAAAAATAAAGGGTTTGACGAGTGGCCTTTTTTTTGACACGAAAAGGATTTTCTCTGAAAAAAGTTGTTGCTACTTTTTTGGCAGTATATGTAGGTTCCTTAGAATTCAAGATTTTGATTAATATATACAAAACAAATAAATTAAAAATTATTTACCATCTGCAATTACGACAAGTTGGTAATCAGATCTAGAATAAAGTTCTTTTGCAATCTCACTATTTTGTTTGACCCATTCATTTCTTTTATAAGAATTACAACCAATATACTTTGGGACAAAATACTCAGTTAAGTTTTTTCTAACTTGTTCACAATAGCGAGTAACTTCAGTTCTATTATCGAGTTTGAAATGAGCTTTAATTGCTTCTTGATATAAATCAGTCTTAAGCCAAAATAAGTAAATAGCTAAAGCTTGTGATTTTTTTCGTATTGTAGAATTTTTCATTTCATAAAAATGTTCGTTTATCATTTCAAATTGTTTTTTGATAAAGCCAGTGTTTTCTTTACATTTATCATTATCAATTGAATACAAGTCACCAAATTCATTAAACAAACAATTTCTTTTGGAAGCCTCAATTAAACTTTCAATAATATCTTTTAAAGATTCGTTGTTCATCTCGACTTGGCGTTTAATAGATATAATTAAATCAATTTCTTCTTTCTTAAAGCGATTTCCTTGCAGATGCGAAAAACAAGTTCTACATTGTTTAGGTATAAAAATATTCTTATCAATTTAATATTCTTAAAAACAAGTATTTCATACAGTTTTGTTTCGCCTGTTAAACAAGGACTTTGTAATTCCTACTAAAGTTCGAATAAAATCAACAACGAATGACGTTTATTCAATTCAAAGGAATAAACTTTTGAATATTGTAAAATCAATTCATTTTATAAGTTTAACAAATGATAGCTGGATATCATGTAGGAATTATACGTTTCTTTCCAATACAGAACATTATCTAGAAAACTTTGCATTTAGATCATTTGCTTTGGGTTATAATTATGTGACTGAAAGACACCGTGCTGAAGAACTAAAAGAAATTGTGTTTGAGATTTTGAGTGAGTATGGAATTACGGAAAAAGTTTTTGGAATTGTAACAGATAACAATAGTACTGTTGTTAAAGTATCTAGACTTATGATTGAGGAACAAATTAGATGAGTTTGAAGAAAACGTTCAAAATTTAAGTTTTAAACAATTGGCCATAATAATGACAAATTCACGATCTATAGTGCCTACATTTAATCATTCTTCCCAGCTAAAATGTCTTTTAGAAAATTATCAGAAAAATTACCCGATTTAAGGCGAAAAAAAAATTTAACGAGGGATGAATATTGTATTTTAATTAAAAACTCAGCTTATTAGTTTTAATAAAAAAAAAAGTTTTGGATGAACCAATCACAAGATTTTATCGGAAACAAACTCGCGCCAACCTTGAACACCTTTTATTGAACTTTATTGAATTTTATATTATTATTATTATTATTATTATTATAAATCTTTATTATTATTTATCTGTGTCTGTATATGACTCAGATGAAGACTCAGATAATAAATAACCTGAATAGGAAGAAACTAATGATGAAAAAACTTCGAAAAAAGGGACTATATGGATCAGAATGAATGATGTAGAAGAGACAAGTCTCAGAGAAAAGATAAATTTCTAATGAGAAATTAAAGCCAAAAAGCTATGTTTAGCATAAAAAAAAAATGAGACCAAACAGTCAGCATTTTGACTTTTCCATGATAAATTTTTATTGAATTGTAACAATTGTCACCCGAAAGCTGTAGATCCTTAACTTTCATTTACAAAAAGAGATATATCAGCTTGATCGATATTTATTATGCAAGAGATGTTTCATGCCAAAATGTTTCTCTCAAAGCAATGTGGTCAAGAATTTGGTCATTTGGTCAAGCTCGATTTTTTTGCATTACGGAAAAAAGTTTATTTGTGATAAATGTAAACAATTCAATTGTTTTTATTTTCACAAAGATCAAATGTAAGTTACTTTTGGCCCTTATGTAGGGGAGATGGTGTTTAAACCGTTCTGTAAAAATTGTTAAGGATCAGTTATACGAATTGTAATGTTTACGTTAGTACCCTTGGGCCCGTCTATCCGATCTACTCGTTAGACGTATTGTAACATGTATTTTTGCTCCATCTTAACTTAAACGCTCATGGTTAAATTAATTAACTCCAGTGATATCGACAAAGATGCCACTATATTACACAAATATAAAAAAAAATTCCGGTGTTTGAGTGTTAACAACGAATTTTGCATAGATACTCAAATTAATTTAAGTATATGTAATCAATTTGACACATCTAATTTCAAGATCATTTATCATAGCTTTCTGTGAGTTATAACCTAATGAATTAAGGAGTTTTAGCACAATTTTTTTTTAAAAATTAAAATTTCATCAAAAGACATTTATTTAAAAATTTTTGAAAATTGTTTTTTTTTATTAGTCAATTTATAAAATTTGGAGAAATAGGATTTTTCTTTGAAAGTTTTTTATGTCCTTTTAAGTGATAAATCTGACAATTTGGTTACCATACTTTTTAATAAAAAAATTATCAAAAAATAAATTCTTAATTAAAGTTTTATCTAATATTTTACTGTTGCTAGACAGATTTTAATTAAGATGAGAACAATTAAAATTATTCAGTTCGATTTGTCTATTTAAGGATGAGGAAATGGGAAAAAATATCAACTAAAAGATGACATGCATAAGAACCGAATAAATAAAAAATTACATATCATCCTGTTTAAATTCAAGATAAGAATGAAATTATAAAAATAGAAAAACCCTTTTTGTTTTATACGGTTTTGTGAAGTTCAGTACAAAAGAACAGAACAAAGTGTAAAAAAATTGAATAACTTTTTTTCTTAAAGTTTAAAATTAATTCTGTGATTGCAGAATGGTGCAACATTTAAAGTTGCATCAACTTTAAAAGTCTGCTAATGATGTGCAAAATCTCTACAAACGCTCATTATATTGAAATTTAATTTCTGCTAAACTCTGCAAATTTTGCAGACCGTGATATTTGATGCAAATTTGAATGTTGCACTAAGTTGCATTTACAGAATTAAGTTTAAACCTTTAGAAAAGAAGTAATTCAATTTTTTTACATTTTTTTCTGTTCTTTAAATCATTTTGTACTGAATTTCACAAAACCCTTTTATACCTTTTAGTAAAAAACTTTTCTATTAAAATAAACATTAATTTAAAAATCAACAAATTATTATAAAACAAACACTTTTTTTTTAACCTGAAATAAATCTATCTTTCTTTATTTATTTAAAAAATAGCAAAAACTAAAATTTTATTTTATAAAATAATTATTAATTTTAATATATGATGGCAGAAGTTTAGTTAACAAGAGCCATTTGAAATTTTCAAATAAACTATTAAAAATAAAAATCATTTAGTTTTTGAACTAGAAAAAATTCTGAACACTTTTTAGGTTTTTCTTTACGAATATTTTTTTTCGTTATTTAAAAATGGTCCAATATTTATTTTTGAAGCTGTGATAAATTCTTGATTATTATATAAATTAATTAATTTCCCAAAGAGAAAATCCAATTTATTATTTCCCAATTAAATATCTTGTTTTAAGTTCGATGGACGAAGTTAATTAGTTCTATTTTAGCTGAAATAAAAATTTTTTAATAGAAATATTTATTTAATAATTAAAATTTAGAATTATATTGATCATAAAGTGATTTATTTTTCTGAAAGATTCTTATTTTATTATACTAATAAATTTAAAATTTTTTCCGATGTCAACCAAAAAAATATTGATTGTAAATCAATCAAATAGCCTAGTCAGCATATTCGAAACTACTACTGCTCCTAAATAATAATTATTTTAAAGATTTTTTTCTTTTGCACTTAAAATTTAAGTTAATTTGTATTCGTTTTTATAGAGCTTTTTTAATAAAGATATATTTTTAAAATGAAAATGTTTAATAAATCTTTTTCAACATCATAATAAGACCGTTTAATTAATTATAGCTATTAAATTCTAAAAAATAATTTATGCATTTAATTTAATTAGATAAATGGTACAGTGTGTTCTCTATTGTATGACCTCCTATTTTGTGACATTTCGATTTTGTGACTCTAAGTAGAATTACGCTGAAAAACAAAATCCTTTCCATGTTAAATTTTTTCAAATTTTTGACCCCCTATTTTGTGACTATTTGAAATTATGACATGAAAATAAAACAAAAAAGGAACAAATTGTTATTCTTTTACATGTAAAATTATTTCGATTTTATGGCATGAAAAAATTTAATATTGTTTAATATTAATATTTTGTTTACATTCATAAAAAAATGGCACGACAGGCTTATGATATTTTAAACAAAAAACACATTTTGGGCGAAGTAGACAGAGGAACCAAATACGATGTCATAATTACTAAATTCAATTTAATTTTTTGATTTTTTGGATGATTTGTACATTATATTATTTTTAAATAAAATTTTTTAATGAAACTCTTTTTTATGAAATTGGTGTCATGAAATCGATTTTATGACTAAAATTTGGATTACCCTGACACGTCACAAAATAGAGAACCCACTGTATATTTAAAAATAAAAATTTGGTTTGATTTATAATAAAAATTAATTATAATGAGCTATGATGTGCGTGAACTGGGAGACTAAATTATCTTTTAGAATAACTAATTTATCTGTAAGATCAAAGTCGTGTTTATTTTAACAACTAAAAAGCACAGTCAAAGTTGAACATTTTTGTCAAATTTTCAATGATATTTTTTCAATTCGACAATTCTTAAGAAATGATAATTATTTATCTTTTTGTTTGAATTTTTTATCTTTAAAATACCTTTGTAAGTAATACTAAGTTATATTTTTGAGGTGGATACGATATATTTTTAGAAAAAAAAAGAAAAAAGTATTATTCTAAAAAATTAAAATATATAAATTGATATTTTATTTGAATTCAAATAAAAATATTTTTATCATTTTGTTTAACTATCCATTTTTAATAAATGAAAAAGAATTTTATTTTTTGAAATCTTTAGAATTGTTGAATGACTCTTAATTTAAATTCTACTTATGAAAATAATAATTTCTGATTTTCTTTACTGTTATATTCTTACAAGTCAATTTTAAACGACGATTGCTAAATGATGATTCTTCTTCGTTGTTTTTACTAGTAATCAATTACAGTTGAATTAAGAGCATTAAAAAAAATTATTTTAGATGTATTTTTGTTAATTTATTTTATTCCAAAATTAATGTGAAAATAAATTAATTCAAGAGAAGACAAAATTAACCATGAAATAAAAAATCACGATTTTTCTAATTCTTTAAGTAGAAAATTTCAAAATTCTCAAGAAAAAATTACTTTCAATACAATTTTATTAAGTCAAATCTTATTCATTTTAAATGGTGAAGCATAAAGTTAAATGTAAATAATCAATAAATTTTAAAACGAAAACACGCATTTCCATTAACAAATTTTAAATAATAAAGAGATCATAAAAATCATCAAGTTCTTACTAAAACAACCCATAATATCTTAATATACAATTTATCATTTATATTACAATAATCACTTGACCGTTAAATAAAAAACTTTGATTAGTATTAGTATGACCTTTACTCGACTATGGATCTGAAAGCCATACTCTTAGCACAAGTCAATTTAAGCAACTACAGACAACTGTAGATACATCATATAAAATATTGCAAACTATTTAGCATAAAATAAGAGAAATGTCTGGCAGCCAGAAACCATATGAAAAATTCTTGAAAAAATACAAATGTTAGATATGAACTATCGAAATTTTCATAATTATTGCAAATAAAAAGAATTATAATTTTGAAACTAAAAGAAATTAGCATTTAATTTTAAGATTAAATGGCGTTTAAAATTAAAATAAATGATAATAAAAATTAGCTTTTTCATGCGTATTCATACAAAATTTATCGACTTATTCTATTATTGAGGAACTTAAATTACAAAACTAGTTAATAAAAAAAATAGAAGATTGAAAATGATTTAATATTGTTGATATTGATTGTTGAATCGTCTAGGCTGGTAGCCGCCTCTATTTTGTTGTTGATAGCCGGGATTTCCATTGCCATAGCCGCCTTGAGAGCGACCTTGTTGTCTGTCAATGCCGCGCTTGACCACCTCGTCCAGCATTCTCTTAGCCTCATCTATGGACTCTTGTGAGCCGGACAGAGTGCATGCTCGTTCGGGACTGCCATTGCTTTCGGACTCAATTCTGATTTTGCAGCCAGACTCCATTTGTAGTCTCTTTATTTGTTCGCCACCTCGTCCAATTACTAAAAGTTTTTAAATGTTTAAATTTTTAAATAGGGTGGTAGAATTCTTTTATACCTAGGCCGACCATGTTGTCTGGAATTAAGTATTCCTCATTGAAAATTGAGCCTGACATTTTAAGATTTTGTTGATGATAGAAAAATTTTGGGTTTAAAGATTGAAAAGAAAAAACTCGTTTTTATATACGAAATATAGAAAACAAGATGGAGAATTTATTTTTTTTATCGGTGCATAAGCATGGGATTAGTGTTGAATTTTTTTTGCTAATTTATTTATTTTATCAAAATAATGCTAACAAAAGAATACATAAAAAATTAAGCTTTATTTTGAGTTAAAAATTTTAATTTGCTAGACAAATTTTATTGTTGAAATGAAAAAACGAGGACCACAATGATTGCCGTAACAATGACCAATGCTCCCAGTGATATGAAAAATATGCTCAAGCTTGGAACAAAATAATTAAACAATTTTCATTTAAAATATTTTGTTTTACTTTTTTTGTACTGTTGTTGTGCATATTGGATCTCTTTCTTGTCTAAGCTTTGGTTTTCTAAAATTTGGCTCATTTTTCAAGGTGGATGGTAAATTATTTTTTGATTTTTTCATTTTTCTTAAATTGGCAAAAAACGATATTTGAGATTTTGATTTTATTTTCAATTGAAAAGGTTTCTAATGTAAGCTCTTAAAAAATTATTTCGTAATAATTTTTAATGTTTATTTTACTTCGAAATCTTTCTAGTTAACAAGGACATTGATTACTTGAATTAAAATTTAAATTATTGTCAAATAATACCAAAATTTAATTAGAATTAACAATTTATTTCAAAGAAATTTTTTCTTATTTTTAAATCATAAAGATTTATTTATTATTAAAAAAAAAACTTAATCAGAATTTTTTCTAGTCAAAAAAATTTACCTAATATTTCAACAATTTTTCTGCAAAATATTTTACTTTTTTTGTTGCAGAAATTAAATTAGTTTTATTATTAAGGCTTGTGTTTTGACGATTTGGATAATTTATTCTAAAAATTTTAATGTTTCAAATCAAATAAAAAATTTTTCTAATGAATCTTAGCTTTAATCAACTTAAATTAAAAATATTTGAAAATTATTCGAATAGACTGGATATCTATTTTTTTATGGAATTAAAAAAAAATATTGTCTATTCTAAAGCTAAATCGAGATCATTCAAAATATTTTTTATCGAAATTATTTAAATATTTATTAGATAGAATATTTTTATTAAATCTTCAAAATATGATACTAACAAAACTGGTGTAAAATCTATCAAAAATTTGTTTAAAATTTTTCAATTTAAAAAAATAATCTAAAATTACTATATTATCCACTAATTTGTAAAAAATAAATTAATAAATAAATTTTCATAAAATATTTAAAGCAGATGACATCATTAGGTTCCATTATTTTTAGGGCGTGTTAATTTTAAATAGCTCTAATTTCTGATTTGATCACTAATTTTTTTAATAATTTTATTTTTATTATTAACATACTAAAAGTTCTTATTCTAGTTAATATTATTAATAAACATCAAAATTTCATTATTAGAATAATTTTTTTCAAATATATGTTTAAAAAAAACAAAAAAGACTAATTGTTTTGTATCAGCAGCGATGGTCGTTTTTTCCTATTTGGTTTGAGCTCTTGACCAAAATAAATTTTTTAACGAAATTAATAAATAGTGAAATTTTAATTTGATTTTACAAATAATTAAAAAAATTTAAACTTTAAGCAAAAATACATTTATTTTACTAAAATAAATTTTCTAATATTCTTCATCTCATTTTTATCACATTTTTTTTAATACTTCTTGTTCACTATAATTTAATTCAATATTTTGAATTATAGAAAAGAAATTTTGAATTCAAAATTTTATTATTCAAACTTAAGAAAAAATAGAGAGTTGAGAATTTATTTAAAATTTGTTAGAAAAATTAATAAAAATAATTTTTTGGTTAAGTATTTTAGTGATGCAATCATAAATTCAGACACAAAAAGCATAAATCGCCATTTTTTTCAATCAGATGGAATAAACTGATAACAGAATCTTTCATTTTATTTTAATTTTGAAAAATGTTTCGAGTTAATTAAAAAGAAAGGTAATTGTTTTTTTTTTTAGGTTTTATTATT